>CATKHJ010471905.1:0-21159 GCA_949750685.1 Vernicia montana
CAAGTGCCAAGTGCGCCTATAAAAGCGCCTAAAATGCGCCATATGCGCCGCGCGTGCGATGCATGGTAGCATAACTCTTGTTAGGCCATTTGACACTAGAATAAGTAAAAGGCAAAATAAAGCCTTTAAAAATTTCATCTAAAAATAATGTGGGATAATTAACATTTTGAAAAATGTCCAACAAAATTGAAGGATTAGAGATTAGATTCACCCATTATTTAATATAAATAAATTTAAAATATAAATTTTATTTATAAATAATACAATTTAATTTAATTATATTGAATGTCATAAAATTAAATTTATAAAAATAAAATGAATATTTTCAATCATATACCTTATACAAATTTAAAGTTTCAAATGAATTTCACCAAATTTTATAAAATATGATCTAAAAGATTTTGTAAATTAATATACTCTTATTTCAAATTTGTCTCATTTAATAAATAAATTAATGTACCTTTATTTTAATTTTTTCTCATTTAGAATTCACTCATGATTAAAAGATTATATATAAAAACACATGCAAATTTTAACTCAATGATAATATACTTTTTATGTTAAAAAAAAGTATAAAGAGATTGTAAAAAGATATCATTTAATGGATTAAATTTGAGATTATTTTCTTTTATATTAAAAAAAATAATTATAAAAAGAGATTGTTTTCCCCTTGCTAATCCTCCCCCAATTTCTTTTAATGCAACTCAAAGTTAATAAAATTCAATTTTTATCAATTAAAAAAATGAATCATTTAAAAAAAAATCATTTCAAAATTAAAGGATTTTATAAGAATTCAATTCATTTAATAAAATTTATTATTAAAAATCCAAAATATCATCATTTAAATTAAGCACGATTCTTTTTATATAAAGGTAAAATGATAATATATATATAATCTTGATAATAATATTAATGAGTTTTAATTTAATATTATTAAAATTATTTTCAAAACTTGTTAAGAAATATAATATGAGAAAAAAGTCACACATTTATTAAATACAAATATATTAAGTGGTTAATATATAAATGGACTTCCTAAACTAATAGACTATATTTTAAGGTTGATTTTCATAAATCTATATTAAAAATTCAATATGGTATCAGAGTATAATCGATCGTTGCAACATTCCGTTATATTATAATTCGAACTGAATTTTTATCAGATTTTCAATTTTTTCTCTTGATATGAGGTGTTCTTCAAATTTTAAATTTTCTCTTGGCAAAAAATTATCTTGATTCAGTTGTCACTTGAGAGTGCTATTAAAAAATATAATATGAGAAAAAAAAAATCACATTAATAAAATTCATTTAATAATCTTAAGTGATTAATATAGAAATAAACTCTTCAACTTTAACAAGTTAACTTTTAAGATTGATTCTCCTAAATCTATATTAAAAACTCAATAAAACGGTAAAATATCATGTTTCAATCTAATTAAAATTATATTTATAGAAAAAAGTAAAAAAAAAACTTGACAATAATTTTTCCACCATGTTCTTAAAGGATGATCAATAATTGACCATTATTGTATAACACCAATCCACATCTCTATTGTACCATAATACTAATATAGTAAATGTCTTCCCTTTTTTTTTTTTTTTTTTCCTTATAATGACATTAGTCACCTTATAAAAAATTAATCAAATCCATCAAACCAAATCAATTTAATCAAATCAAAATAAAAAATTGTGATTTTATTATTAGTATGGTTTGGATTAATTTTAAAAAAGAATTAAATCGAATTTTTTGATTTAATTATAGTTTGAATATATGAAAAATCGACTAAAATCAAACTGAACCGAAATATATTAAAATTATACATATATAATTTTAATTTTATAGATTATTTATTTATTTATTTATTGTTTATATTAATTTTTGAAACTTATTTTTTTTATCTTTTTAAGTTGATTTTTATTATATAATATAAAATTTTCATATATTTAAAATAAAATATACTTTTATTTTGGTATTTCTTACATGAATTTAAGATATAACTCAATGTTATTAAAATATTTTCATTTATATAGTATTTATTTTTTTAATTCTTTAAAATTATTTTTACGAGTAAATCGAAATTTAATAGTATTAATTTAAATATAGTTTAAATAATTTACAAATCCATATAATTGTTTTATTTAGAATGATACATTCAAAACTAACCAAATCCAACCATGAAACACAGTTACCTTACAGCCGAACCTGAACAACCGTGAAAAGTGGAACCGTCGGCAAAAGGACAAGAAGACAAAACTTACTAAAATCTACAACCTACGATTTATTATTATTATGATTATGATTATGAATCTTCACGGGTAGCAATCACAAAAGCATCGGTTCCACGTGTCAAATTCCCAGACGATTAAACTCAAAGACACGTGTCCACTTTTCCATGCTTTTCTTTTTATACTTACACGCGTCCTCTCCGAAAGTGCAACTTGTCTTTGGCTTACTAACACACACTCCAAAAAGGACAATACAAAAAATATTTTATTATATAATAATAAAATAAAAAATAAATATATAAATAAAAATAGTAAAAAAAGAGGATTGTGTCAGTCGTACCCACGTGTCGATCTTCCGTCTCTCATGATCGCCACTTGGCTATCTCCCAGGTACTTTTCTTCTATAACGTCACAAGGGTATTTTCGTCACTTAATAAAATATAATTTTCTTTTTTTTTTTTTTAATTTTAGTTTCTGTATTTTTAATTTCAATTTTTGTTTTTTTCTCTGTAACACAAACCTCTCCTCCGTCTCTCCTCTTTCTTGCTTCTGCTTCCCTTCTCTTTTTTGTTTCTGTTTCTGTTTTTTCTTTTTTTGCCCTCTCCTACTTCGTTAATAATCCACAGTTGCTCCTTTCTTGTTTATGTTTTTCTTTATTATTTTTTTAAATTTTATTTTTCTGTTTTTTCCATGAGTTCTTGCTTGGCCCAAATTGGATAACACAATTACGAGTATTTTCAGAAAATAATAAAAAAACAGAAACATTTTCTGTTTTGGCGACTTGGGTTTTGATTATAATCCTCAAAATTATTTGCAAATATAATAAAAATCAAGTTTTTTAAATTTTTTTACACATGGGTTTTTCTATTTCTAAGTCAGATCAATTACTTTTCTATGTTCTGTTTCATCATCCACAAAATACTATCTATCTCATCCACTAAACTTGGTTGTCTCTCTCTGTTTTTCTTTTGGTTTTTGGAAAAACTAGCATGGGAGAAGAGAATGAAAAAAGAAACAGAACAAGTAGCAGTAGCAGGACAATGGAGAGTTTGTCTTTAGAAATAAACAAATACCCAAGAGATCTGTTGCAGAGATTTATATCAAGTGACTCGCAGCAACACAAAACACCTACAAGTGAAGGAGAAGATACAGAGGAGATTGAGCTAAATCTGGGGTTGTCACTAGGAGGTAGATTTGGGGTTGATAAGACTGCAAAGAAACTAACACGATCATCTTCAGTAGCTGGTTCAATACCAGTAGTGAGAGAGAATGATGTATTCAGTACACCGGCTGTATCTTATCCTGTCCTTATGAGGACATCTTCTTTGCCTACAGAAACAGAGGAGGAGTGGAGGAAGAGAAAGGAATTGCAGAGTTTGAGGAGAATGGAAGCCAAGAGAAGGCGGAATGAAAAGCAAAAGAACTTGAGTGCTAATTTGAGAGGAGAATTGAATTTGGAGGGATTGAATGTGAATAGAGGTAATTGGACGCCCACATGGACTAGGCAGGGTTCTATTTCGGCAATGAACGTGAATAGGGGTAATAGTTTGCAGGGATTGGTGGGACAACAGCAGGGTTCACAAGGGTCTGTGGAGTCTCAAGGAGGGAGTTCTTCTGGGATGTCAGAACTGGATGGTAAGCCTATTCAAGGTTCTATTTCATTGCCTTTTCTTTTTAATCTTTTTCTCCCTATTTTCTCTAGGTTGTATATAATTGTTTCGCTGCCTTTATTTTTGGGGAAAGTTTTTTGGATTGGAATGGACGATCTTAATGTTTGGTTTTGTTATGCAGTAGATTCTGGTGTAATGTTAAATTGATAGTTTAGTTAGGTGTGGATTAGGCTCTTATTTTAGTTGGGGGATAATTCCTCTTTTTTGAGTTGATAATTTTGTAGCATAGTTTTGGGAATTTCATTTTGGTTTCTTAGAGAGTTGGAAAAGGTGCTAAATTTTGATGTTTGTTTCTTTTCAATAAATGCAACTCTTAGTCAACTAATTTAAGTAGCTGTGTTGAATGGAGTGCGTATTTTGCTTTCAAAACTTTGAAGAAATGAAGGAATTAGGGGTTGAAAGAAGGAAGCAAATTATGTTTGTTTAAAGCAAGGAATTTGAGGTAATGAGATAGCATATTAGTTAAGGATGCTAATAATGAATGTTTCCATTGCGATTGGTGGGAATTAAGCTGCTGTAACTCAACACTAAATTTGTTTACTTTATTGATAATTTGGTTTATAAGTTTGGTGGACTGCATGTGTGTCTATTAGTTTAAGCTTGTGGCTATTCCTTGAAACTACTTAATGTTTGACCAACTTGATGAATTTGCTATTTCAACTTGATTGAGCACTTGGGTTTGAGCATTTTGTTCAATTTAAGTGCATGGGACCTGGAATTTTAGTCTATAATGCTCAGGGCTCTATTATTGTTGTTATTGTGCGCATTATGAATTTTTTGCTAGAAAGGGATATAGGTTTTTCCTCAGTTAATTTCTGCTGATATTGGGAACATGGTTTTTGCAACCAAAGAAGATGCACCTTTTTGGTAAGTGCATCAGTATAGAATCTTGTCTTTCCTAGACTAGCACTCTGTTGCATAGACACTACAGAAGCATGATGTGATGAAACTGAACAATGCTTCTGGTTATGCTTGCACCTACTATGTGGATGCCAATAAAAAAAAAGGGCAACAAATTCAAAGATGAGGAAGATGTTATAGTCTACCTTTATAATTTGTTTCTAATGTTGCTATTATCTCTGATATGCTGAGACAAACCTCATACAGAGCAAAGATAAAGAATATGTAGAGGGTGGAGTTTTGACTCTGCAAGCATAATCAAATTGTTAAGTTAGCAATAGTGAGTTTAGTGGGCAGCAAGAATCTGATAACTGGAGCATATAGCCACACTTTTCAAACACCCATCATAGCCACAGTGAATTGTCTACAAAATGGGGATCCTTATGGCATTAACACCACCAGAATTCATTAGTCCTTCTCCTTCAATTCTTCAATACTCTGTCCCTAAAATATCCATCAAACATGCTTCTTTTTATATGGCAGTCATGTTCATTTATTGCCTATTTCTGCAACTGTGCCAAGGAGCCTGGTTGAGACCAAACAGGAATCGGTGCTGACAGTTTGTATTTCTGCAGGCTGACTATCAGACATGGTGCAATGTGTTGAGATTGGATAAACCATTTAAACCATTTTAAATATATTACTTTTTTAGTTAATTTCATTTTATACAGGACAATTAATATCTGGATACATGAGCTTGGGAAGAAGTTAAAGCTTCTTGGGTGATCCACACTTCTCATAGATCTATCTGGTATTCCATCTCATTATTTTCATTCTAGCTATATTGTTGCAGAATTGTTAAAGCCTGTTTTGCTGAAAGTATAGATTTTCTCTTGAAGAGAAATTGATCTCTATGGCTATCAGGTGAGTTCAGAACTGTATAATACCAAGGCCTGTGACTTTCAGCTTCAGAGAAGGCACAGTTAATACTAAACACAATTTGCCTTTTGAGAGTGGGGGAGTTTCTCAGTAACACATGGAAAAACACACTAAAAACATTAAGAAGGTGAGGGTTGAAACCTTTGGGGGATTGACAGGTCGATTCTTTAAGTGTGGTGACATGTTTTCAGATTCTTGTAGGATGCTGTTTCTTTGAATTTCAAATTTGAAATGAAATTATTATGGGAAAAGAGCGGGGAGGATGGTTTTGGCTTATTGATGGAAAATGCTAAGGTACATTGTGGTTATGAGATGTGGACCTGTGGTTTGCTTATATTGGGTAAATGTATATTCTTATAGTGCTCACTACAAGTAATCATTCCTCGTACTTGCTTCCATAGTAACTGGGCTATGTTTGACTCAAGCAAATGATGTTCTTAGGGTGACCTTAATAATACTTGAGCAAAATGGAGAATTTTTCTGTAGCTTACTGAAATAGGTTATTTTTGACTTTGCTGCTTTTTCCAGAGTATCCTTGTTTTTGACTTCACAAGTTTAGCTCTTTTCAATGATATTACCTACTTAATTTTTTTATTGTCTCCCTGGTTGCTCCAAGGTTTTTAAATTCAAGAAATTGGTGACATTAATAGTTGCTAGAGTCTAGACATCAGGCCTTACCATTTGAGTATGTGATTAGCGATATATGAAAAAATAGGGTGGTTCAGGGGCGGAACTAGAATTGTAGACGTGGAGGGGCTAAAGTCAAAATAAAGTGAAGATACAAGTGAAAACTGTTATAAAATAGGGGGAACATTGCCCCTTATTGCGAAGCACATGACCTGTTTGGCCTACTAATGAATCAAAATACAAAAAAGGTTGATTCTGTCTACTATGATCCTATTGGATTGGTGTAACTTGGATGCCTGTGCAAACTATTTATTTTAAATCTACTGCAAGGGAAGGAAAACATGGAGAAATCAACTGATATTTATCTTGTCATAATATCTCATGTACATTGCAGGAACAAGCAGTGGTGGTGAAGCAAGAGGCCCTGCAAGTAATCAATCCTTGCAAGATCGAAGCAATCAAGACACTGTTGGTTCTTCAGGGATAAAGACAAATGAAAACATATCTAGAACCTCCAGACCCGAGATGGAGAATCCATCCAGGAAGCTTGATTCTGCTGAAAATAGAGGGAGGGAAATCGGGACAAATGCTATTGAAGACATGCCCTGTGTCTTCACAATAGGAGATGGTCCTAATGGGAGAAGAGTAGAAGGCATTCTGTACAAGTATGGTAAGGGTGAGGAGGTGAGGATAATGTGTGTATGCCATGGAAGCTTTCTATCCCCAGCAGAGTTTGTCAAGCATGCAGGCGGCCGTGATGTAGATCACCCTCTTAGGCATATAGTCGTAAATACTTGTGGTAGTTCTTTTTTGTGATGCGGTATTCATGTCACCCCATAAAAGAAAAACTGGGGATGTGAATAGGAAAAAGAGAGAATTTTAGAAGATAGATTTTTATTTATTTCTTTTCCATAGTTCTTGAAAGGGAACTTAATATAATTAACTATTTTTCATGTTCTAGAAGAGATTTTCAACTGGACCATTTTGAGGTTTTCTTAGAACGATTTCTTTCTTTTCCATCTATTGCTTTATATCCTTCATAAAGATACTAAACCAAAGCTGCCCTGTGCTTCTGCGGATAAGCGATAACGGTTTCACAGTTGCAGATTAATGGTTTCTTTTTATATACAATCAATTTTAGGAAGCTGAAGCTTGAAGGGTAAGTTGGAGATCAAGGGCAGATTTGTTTTTGTATGGCATCCCCTTAAATGTTTGAAGAGAATTTGCAACCTTTCTAATTTGCCCTACCTAAATTTACATCATTTTGAAGTCAACATAGTGTGAGCTTGCAGTTGGCAGCTTCCAGGAGCTGGTTTTTGGTACTACATAAACATTACATTTCTATTTTTCTAGTGTAGTATTTACATTTAAAATATATTTGATTATATTACATTATATTCCTTATTCCTTAGAGTAACGATTAAAAGCCAATAAAAATTTAGTTGGCAACATAAAATCATAATTAAAATGCTGAAACCATCTATACCCTTACAGAGGCTATAGTAGCTGGTTTGGGAGTTGACTGCAATAGCTGCATTGCCTTGATGTTTTATGCCAAAATTACTAATTATTTTATATGAGAACATTTGGATAGCTAATCATTGGAAATGATAGAATATTTAAAATTTGTCATCATACTTATTTTTCATTATTTATATTTTAAGCTCAAATCCAAATTTAAAATAATCACATATTCAAATAGATTTAAAAGAATTTAGTTGAAAACTTAGTTAGTTGTCTGACATTATACCATTACAAGTCATCTAATCAACACTTTTTTTTATTTTTTTATTTTTTTTTGTTTTGTTCATTCAAATAATATTGTAAATTACACAATATAAATGATAGCCCTCCCTTTTAATATTTTTCATCAAATTGGTAATAATTTTTTATGATTTGAGAAATTTTCACTATTTTAAAGGGATGATAAGACTAATCATATCACATCTAATTGAGTATCTAAATAGCATTTTGTTGAAAGCTACACTAAAGGGTTTTTTAGCCAACCATTATAAGAGTTTAATCATTTAAATATATGTTAAATTTTATTTTTAACCTTACCTACTTATGAGGGCTACGGTGGATGTTAAGTATGAAATGAACCTATTTATTTATTTTCGTTACCTTTATTCTTGTCAACTTAACACCAATTTATAAAATTAGAATAGGCCAATGTGGATGATACCTTTTGGTTTAGGTGATGTAAAATTTTCAGGTATGGTACAAAGAAAAAGGGAATATAATCAATCTTGATAAGATTTAGTTATTATATTGTTTGACAAATTTAGGATTATAATAATAAAAAAAATATATTGCTTACTGACTTTCATTTTTAATTGTCATATTCTAATTAAGCTGATTATTAGTTTATTACCATTTACCAATCAAACCGCACTAGTCTTCACTACATTTGAACACAAAACTACCTTTTTATTTTTCAATTGTTTTTGCCTTTCATTGACCAAATGGATTCGCACTGAGTGGAATTTCCATAATGGTCAATTATGCTTTTATTATTTATTAATATTTTTTCTCTTTTCTTTTTACATGTTGATTTGCATTTCTCTTAAAAATACTTTTTACTCATTTCATCCTGAACATTGAAATTAAAAACATTTTGTTTCAAAATATTCTTCTTTTTTATTTTATTTAATTAAATATAATCTAATAATAGTTGTAAAATCATATTGAGCAAAACTTATTAAAGCTCATTTAAGAACAATTAACAGTAATAGATTCTACTGGGAGTTCTCATAATTTCCAAAATGTGTTTCTCATTTACTATAAAATATCTCCAATCCAAAACTTCTTGTTGGTTTCCTGGAAACCATAGACAAGTTACTGAAATAGAAAACCTTTGTATAGTTTCAGATTCTAATGAACACATTCCATACAGAGATATTTAAGTAATGATAGCTGTTTTCTGCACTCAAGAATCTAAAGAAAAAAAATCATATAGATGACTCGAGACAGAACTCGCAAGCAGGATGTAAAGCAAGTTTCTAAAGCTTGTAGCTTCTTGTCATTTCCATTTGACTCGTTACTTGTCCTAAGATGTTCCAGCCAGACAAGAACAACAAAGTATCACATTCTATCATGCAGCATTAACTAATGCTATGCTCTACATGTAACTGTTATTTCCTTAACAACGAGCTAATGCAAGATTAGACATCGCACACCTACAGGAATATTTTACAGCATAAAATCCACGCCTGACAGGGATTTGCAGCAAATTTACAACTTACAAGATTGCATTTTTTCTACTCATGTCATACCTTCTACACTCAAATGTACATCTTCATGGGCCTCATTGTCCTGCTGACATTAAGAAGGTTGAATTTGCTTCAACTGTTGGACAACTTGCTTCATGGTAGGCCTGATTGAGAGGGTTTCAACTGTACATTTGACAGCCAAGTGCAGCATTTCCACCAGATCATCTTGGGGACCTGAATCCCATAACCCTGCAGTGAAGACATCCTTTGCTTGGCCGTATCGTAACAGCATGCAAGCCCAAGAAACAATATTGAAACCATTTTCATGTGACGAAAATGAAGGATCCAACGCTTTCTTGTCTGATATCAGCTCGAGCAGAACCACACCATAGCTGTAAACATCAGCCTTCTCAGACACACGACAGGTCATAGCATATTCTGGTGCAACATATCCAAATGTTCCGGCCACACCAGTTGTTGCATGGGTTTCCGAAGTTCCCAAGAGCCTAGATAAGCCAAAGTCAGATAAATAGGCGTTTAAGTCATTATCCAACAATATGTTACTGGGCTTGACATCACGATGTAGAACTCGCGGAGCACATTGATGATGAAGATAAGCAAGTGCAGAAGCTATATCTAAAGCAATCTTGTGAAGAATCTTCCAATTAACACCTCTTGATGATCTTTCCTTAATAAAATCTTCCAGATTACCTCCTGGCAAATAATTATATATGAGAAACATCTCGGCTTCACTGGCATGGTACCCTATTAAAGTTACAAGATTAGGGTGCCTCACCCTTCCCAGGGCCTTTATTTCAGCATGGAATTGTTGAACACCTTGAAACCTTCCAAGAGCAAGCTTCTTTACTGCCACTAGTGTCCCTGGAGAAATTTCAGCCTTGTAAGTGGCACCAAAGCCTCCATTCCCAATGCAGTTGCTTGCATTGAAGTTCCCAGTTGCTTCTACAATATTCTCATATAATAGTGGAACCCCAATGTTAACAAAACCTGTAATTTGCTTTGGTTCAGCAACCTGAACCCTGGCAGCACGGATCCATTTTCTTGTGTAAAAGAAAAGAATAACTAGAACCAGAAGAACAGAAACAACAGCTGATGCAGATGCTATTGATGCAATCTCAACCGGCTTGAAACCACTCTCACTTTTGGTTTTTGGTTGATCTCCATTGCTTGCTGTCAGATTTGGAGAGGCAGAAAGAGTATATGTATTACAAGAGTTAAGAAAATGATTTCCTGGGATATCGCTACAATTCATCACCTTACCATTCAAGGACAATGTCTCCAACAGGTCATTTGAGGACAGTGATCTTGCATTAGTAAAAATGGCGGGAGTCCGCTCTGAGAGTTTGTTGTTGTCAGGCAGAAAAGTAGATAATTTTTCCAATTTCACAATATCTTGTGGGATTCTGCCAGAGAGAGAATTCAAAGAAAGTTCTAACCCTTTAAGGGAATTGAACTGCCTCAAACTGGAAGGGATAGCACCAGTCAGATTGTTTCCAGCCAAGGAGATGTGCTTTAAGTACTTCAATCTATAGAGACTTGCTGGAATTTGACCTTGCAGTTTGTTCCCACTCAAGTTAAGGACAGAAAGAAATTTCAAATCCCCAAGACTTGGAGGTATTGACCCCGAAATTTGATTCTGAGAGGCATCCAAAAATCTTAGAGATCTGCAAGTTAAACCAATCTTCAATGGTATGGGACCAGCTATTTGGTTTTTGCTAACATTAATAATCAATCCATGCAATTTATTACACTTCCCAAATAAGCTTCCGGGAAATGATCCAGTAAGCTTGTTTCCACTGGCAAGAAAAGCATAATCAGTCTGCTTCCCCAATCTCTCTGATGCAATTGGCAGCCAACGAATTGGGCCAGTGAAGTTGTTTCCACTAAAGTTGTGAATCATTGCCAAATTAGCAAAAGAGAATGGCAGATGGTTTGCAAGGCGAGTTTTGTCTGTAAAGAATGACGTGTAGCCATGTAATGGGTCATAGACTTCGCCAAGATCTAAATTCAAAGGGGAAGCACGTGGGCAAACACTGCAATTAAATCTGGGAATGGAGCCAGACATGAGGTTCTGACTAACATCAAACACAGTCATACAAGGAACAGAAAGCTTTTTGTCAAGCTCCCCACTTAGCCTATTTGAACTCAAATCAAGGAAATGGAGATTCTTGCATCTCTCAAACACTCCATTTATTTCTGCGCTGAAACCATTCTGAGCTAAGTTCACCATCTCCAAGCTCTCACAGCTACCCCAATTGCTTGGAAGCATTCCTCCGAAAGTCACTCTTGGAGCCCAAAGCACTCGCAGTTTTGGAAGGGTTGTAATCTCTATAGGAATAGATCCTTGAAAATGATTATACTCATCATTAGCAACATTTGGCAACATAACCGATAACTTTTCCCTCTTATTTCTGTCGTTTGGCCACGTTTCAAAAAGGTTTGATAGGACAAGAACCGATAATTCGATACAGTTACCAAGATCAGCAGGGACCACACCATTAATGAAATTTCTAGAAATGTCTAAAACTTCAAGTCTATGAAGCTGACCAAGTTCCCGAGGAATCTCACCATTCAACATATTCGAAAACAACAAAAGTGTCCTCAACCGCCAACATTTTCCCAAAGTATGAGGAATTCCACCAAATAGGGAATTTCCAGACAGATCAAGATGCTGAAGACACTGGCATTTACTAGCTAAAATAGCCGGAATAGTCCCATTCAGCTCGTTATTAGCCAAGTAAAGCCCCCTGAGCTTAAAAAACCTACCAACAAAATCAGGGATTGAGCCCTTCAGCTTGTTACCAGCTAAATTCAAAACCTCTAAACCCACAAATTTTGATAGAGAAACAGGAATCTCCCCATCAATTCTATTAAACCCAAGATTCAAGACTCTCAATTTCCTTAACCCAACAAATCCAAAAGGCAATTTCCCAGTGAACAAATTCCCTTCAAGATCAAGCACTTCCAAATTCTCTAAACCCCATATTTCTAAAGGAATTTCACCACTAAATTCATTAAAAGGCAGAGACAAAACTCTAAGCAGACTAAGTTTTCCAATCAACGGTGATAAATTCCCCTTTAATTTCCCAACCGAATTAGAACATTTTCTCCTGATTCCAAATCTAAGATATGGAAATTGTAAAGACTTTGAACAAGAAAGAGCTTGAAAAGAATTACCTTCATACCCATCACCACCGATAATACTAAGGGAAACAACCCTAGATTCTGAGTTGCATGAAACACCAACCCACGAACAGTGATTGGAATTGCTAGAATTCCAGCTAGAGAGAATCCCATAAGGATCAGAAACAAAGGACTTGAATTCTAACAGAGCTTCTTTTTCCGGCAACAATTCCCCTGAAAGTGAAGAGCAAAAACAGAGCAAACAGAAGATAAAGACCTCCAAAAATTGATTTCTTTTCATTTCCTCAAGAAATAGTGAAAAAGATTGAAACTTTTTGAAAGCCCAAAAAGAGTTTTGATTGAAGAAAAACGTTTCGTTTCGTTTCTGTAGGAAACCTCGTTTTTCTTTTACTTCTTCTTCTTCTTCTCGGCTACTGTTGATACTACTGGCTAAGGTCATCACATCAGTTTCTTGTAAATTTCCAAATTTTTTTTAAAATAATTAAATTTAAAGTCCATGGGGAGGGGGTGGGGCCAGTCGACTTTACTAGTGAGGGCGAGGCCCACGAACCGGTCAATAATTGCATCACTTCGTCAACACACGGCAGCTCCTTGTGAGAGCAAAGCGTATAGTGGGTCCATGCTCGTTATCCACGTGGCTGAATTAGATTTGTTCAGTTGGATATTATGGGCCCTGATGACTTTTTTGTCATGGTTGTTGGTCATGACGTCACTCTTATGTAAAAAATGGAATCGGCTCGAAAATATTGACTTCATTTCTTCGGGCAAAAAATAAAAAAATAAAAAAAATGACTTCATTTCTCTAGGGTGGCAATGGAAAATGAAAACGTTGTCGTTTAGCTAGTCCAACCACTACCAAAACACCACTTTTTGGTGGTACATTGGTGATAAAAATACCCGT
This sequence comes from Vernicia montana, assembly GCA_949750685.1. Classification (NCBI taxonomy): domain Eukaryota; kingdom Viridiplantae; phylum Streptophyta; class Magnoliopsida; order Malpighiales; family Euphorbiaceae; genus Vernicia; species Vernicia montana. The sequence goes on from CATKHJ010471905.1 coordinate 13,581, forward strand.
TCAAAATTCTCATAATTTAAAGTATATATGTTTTTTTTTTTTTTTACTGTGTGTGTTTACGTGTATATATATTTAAAAAAAATTGTTCTTTTCTATTTTTTTACTTTTAATTTTTTTTATTTAATAATATTTAAATTTATTTTGTTAATAGATATAATTTTTTTAATATTTATTCTATTTTTGGTAGTTTATTTATTTATCCTCTTTATGGTTGATTGTTCTTTTTCTTCTGATTTATTATTTGGTCGATAATTTAATTAAATTTATAAATCTTATTTTTTTTTATATTAAATTTACGTTTGTTGGTGTCTAAATCAAATTTTCATAAAAGACCATAAAAAAAATCAAAAATTAACTATTATTTGCCACCGAGTATAGTTCGACTTTTAAAATCGAGATTATTACTATTATTATTATTTATATTTCTATATTTCTAATTTGTTTTAATATTAATTTTGTGAAATTACAATATTATAAGGTATTTAAATATTAATTTAATTATTTCGATTGAATTATATGGGTTGAAATTATGGATTACAGTTGCTATAATTTTGTAAAATAAAATTTTTATCTCTTAATAATATTCAAGTGGTCAATGTGTTATAATGTGTTTTAAATCAAAATAATAATGTTTAATTTAATTTTAAAAAAAAATTAAAAAGGAATACCGCCATAACAATAGTATGATTTTCTTTTTTTAAAAAAAAATAGGTTGTTGACTACTCGTTGATATATAAAGGGATAGGTGAACTTTTGTTTTGTTTTTTTCGGCTTGTAGGTTTTATTCAATTTTTTATTTTTGTAATTAAATGGGATTTATATATATATAAAAAAATTTCATCTAAAAAAAATAAAAAAAAAATGAAAATTTGACATTGCAATGGGCTAAATTGTAATTATTGTCCTTGAATTTTATCTCATAATGCATTATTGTCCCTCAACTTTAATTTATTGCTTAAAAATCCTCAAATATTAATTTAGCCGCAACAGTTGTCTCTGATTCAGTTTTCCAGCCATCAACTTACCGGAGAGCCCATATAGAGTCTTAGTTACCATTTTTTAATGTTATTTTATGCGAATGAAGGATATCACGTCGGATCCTCTCAAATCCATCACTTTATCCATACGCTGGCTGAATTTACAAAAATACAATCTTTTCTCTCTCCTCTCTCTCTACAAATCTCTTAACCCAATTTGATGATAGTCTAACTGATTCCATTAATTTCATCTTAAATTGTTGACATTCCTCTTCTTCTTCTTTTGTAACTTCTATCTCATTCTCTCTTAAAAAAAAAAAAAAACTTTGAGAGGAATATGGGAAAACTTCTCAAACCATCTAACTTTGTACCTTCTTATGCATTATGTGGTTAAAAAGGAAAAACTTGAATTAGTTGGCGGCAATAACTCCCTCTTTTATTTTAGTGTAATTTGAAGTTGAGAGCATAATTAATAATTAGGGTATTTGGGAAATTTTCTAGGCAAAGTCTTTGTCAGAGAGTTTGTTTAATCTGAAGGGTATGTGGAGTTAGTGCTGGTAAAAGGGACTGGTGGACCAACATTGATGGAGATGAACCCTCCAGGTAAATATAATAAAACAAAAGATAATTTTTCACCATTATACTTCTTGTTAGGCTTTTGTCTGATATAAAGTATGCAATTACTATTTTTTTACCTAAACCTTGTTAGTGTTGTGGTCCAAGCACAAAATATTGCCTGTAGACCATGCATTTGGGAATTGAAAAATAATTTCTTTAATATTATCGTTGACCTTGAGAATATACCATTTTGATTAAATTATATGTATGGGTTTTCATTTAGGGTTATGGGTATACTGTTTTTTGGCTTCTTAGGGTTTATATGCATTATAAGAGGTTTGTAATTTGTGTGTAAATATGTGAAATAATATGTTAGTGAAAAAAAATGTGAATATTTTTTATTGTACTCTGTTTGCAAATCCTGAGGGTTACTTCACTTTTTGTGTGCATTTCTTTGCGAGATTGGGGAGTATGGTTACTTTGGTGGTGATGTACATACTTTTTACGACTTGCATATGGATAAGATGTCAATGGTTCATTTGGATAAGATATTTATGGACAAATTAGAGGTTGAAGGTGCTATGCAATATTACTGGAAAAGGCATAACTGGGCGTTCAATAGCTCACTCAAATTACTTGAGAAAGACCAGGATACAGTTGAAACGGTCAGGCATAGGGCTGAGTGTGGGGTAATTGATTTGTACATTCACCACCTAATAGAAGAAGAACTGATGGATATTGTTGAACCTTAACCTATTCAAAGCAATGTAGTTTTGGAAGAGTTACTTGATGAGGAGGAACAAGCACTTACTAAGAAAGTGGTTAATACTCAAGCCAAACTTAGAAGACTTAAGAGAGGGCCACTACTGCTTGAATATGGAGTTAATACTGAATCTATTGTACCTCTTGAGCAAACTGAGGAAAATGAAGATGTTCAAGTGAGCACTGTTTCAGAGATTAAGAATGATAATGCTAATAAAGTTGATACTGAACATGTTGTTGTCCAGGTTTGACGGACAAATTGAATAGAACAACCGGTTATACAATAACCAAGACTAAAGCATCGCTAAGTGCTTTGCACTGAAAAAAGTATGGGGAGATGAAGCACTTCAGTACTCAATGCTTTATAGATATAAGTTGGAGCTATTAAGGATACATCCTGAATCAACAATTGAATTTATGAAGGGGAAAAGTCCATTTAAAGGCATGCACATCTTATTGGAGCAATTGAAGAGTGCCTTTAAGGCTGGTTATAGACCCCTAATTTGCCTTGATGTATGATTTTTGAAAGGCATATATGGAGGTCAGTTGCTTAGTGTTGTTGCAATTGACCCTAATGATTGTATGTTACCTTTAGCATGGACAATTGTGAAGAGTGAGTGCCAAGAAACTTGGCTTTGGTTCTTAAGCTTATTGAGAGAAGACTTACAAATGTATAATAGTGCTCAATGGGTCTTCATGTCTGATAGACAAAATGTATGATACAACTTTAAACTTGTTGATATATTGTGAATCATGCAACTTATACGAATTCTGATTACAAATTACTTATCAAATGATGTAGGGTTTGGCGAACAGTGTGGAGAAACTCTTCCCCCATTCTGAGCATAAGCTTTGTGTTAAACATATGTATACTAACTTTAGGGGGAGGTATAAAGGGAAGGAGTTGAAGGACATGTTGTGGGATGCTGCAAGGTCAAGTTATGATGTTGCCTTGACAAAGGCTCTTGATGCTATTGAAGAAAAGAACAAGGAGGCTAGAGAGTGGCTTAATGAGAGATCAGTGAAGCATTGGACCAGAGCATGCTTTGACACAATAGTCCTTTATGACATACTAACAAACAACCTCTGTGAGTGCTTTAATAGATACATCATGGATACTAGAGACAAAGCAATGACAACAATATTGGAGATGACAAGAACAAGGCTAATGAAAAGATTGTTCAGAAAGAGAGAGGAATTAAAGAAGGTAACAGGACCTATTTGTCCAAAAATAAAAAAGAAATTGGACAAGATTTTAGACTATGTTTGGGCATATCAGCCACACTTTGCAGGTTCACCAAAAATTCAAATTATGGGACCTGATGGACAAAAGGTTGTTGATATAATTAAGAGAGAATGCAGTTGTAAAAGGTGGCAGCTGACAGGGATCCCTTGTGCTCATGCTGCAGCTTGTATTGTTGGCAACAATGAGGATCCTGTCACTTATGTCAATGAATGCTATCATGTACAAAGGGCATATCAAATAAATAGTCATGTTATTCCTAGGCTAAATGGACCAAATATGTGGCCTAAGGATGATGGAAGTGATGTTATAACTCTTTGAACACCAGTAAAAGTACAAAGAGGAAGAAAGCAAAACGCTAGGAGAAAGCAAGCTACCAAGGACATGATTGGTCAAGATGAAATGTAGTTATTGCAAGGAAGTTGGTCATAATGTCAGATTTCATGGAAAGGAAGTTCAAGCTCAATATGCTGAGAAGGTTTGCTTTAAAGTTGAGTTAATTTAGAACACATTTATACTAATATATAATACCTTTGGAATTTGTTGTGTTTTTTTTTTTAGAACAAAAGGAAAAGACCAGCAACTCATAGCACAAGTTCAGCAACAGTACAAGGAACAAAAACTCTAAATGCAACTATCTCAAATACCTCTAATCCTACAAATATAGATGTGTTTACAAGTTCCAATGTGAGCTTTAGTAAAACTTATATTTTGTTGTTTAGTTACAAGTCTGTTGTTTACAAGCATCATATTTATGAGAGATGTTGATTTAATGAGTTAAAAGAGACATAAAGGATCAAGGCAATAGTTCATTTGCTACTACTCAGCCATGCGAAGTAAGCCAACAAAGTCAGTGGACAAAAGGGATTCAAATCAAGGAATCAACATTACAACCAACTCCAAATGTTGTAAGTTATGAAGGAAAAGACAAGAGGAAGATGCATGTTAAGAGGGCAAAGAAATAAAATGTGAATATAGAATTTTGTATTGCCATATAACACTTAATATGTGCAGACAATCACAAATAATTTCTTGGCAAATACTTGACATTTTTTTTGGACAACTGATACACAATTTACATCATGTTTATTTTGACTATTTTGTAAGGAAGAAATGGAGATACTGAATTTTGCTACTCCAATCTGTGTTTCACAATTGAAACAGGCATAAAAAGACATATCTATTTAAATGTTGAAACAATAACAATTTATGTATTTATTATCTTCAGAAGCAGTTAATTTAAAAACAATTTATGTTTTTTTTTTCTCATGTCTTGTTATTAGCCTTTATTTTTAATTATTTTATTTGGTTGTCTAATTAGTTGTTGGCATTATATTCAATAGAGTTACTTGTCATAGGTGTCTTATACAGGAACAAATGCATAAACTTTCTTTTCATTCATTCATACCAAAATGGTTTTGGAATAACTTTGTAGTCAGTTTTTTCCATTATACAACTGCTATTATAATAAACTAAGACTCAATCCCTTAATTTTTCCCACCTTAAATAGAGCCTTAATTTCTAAATCTTCATAACTATCACATACAGTGCCCCTAAACCCTACACAGCTCCATCATCCCATAAAAAAAAAAATAAAAAAAAAACCCCACATGTAATGACCTGAATTTTATTTATTTTAAAAATATATATTTTTAATTATTTATGTTTATATATTTATATTTAAATGATATATGTATATGTATTTAAGGTAATGAAAATATTATATGAGGTTAGCTATTGAAAATTTTATTTTAGATTATTATAATGTTGAAAAATATTGTTATTTATTATTAAAAGAATTACGAAAATTTACATTTTAGACTTTTTATTATAATTTTAAAAATATATGTATATATGTCTAAAAATAATGAAAAATTATGTATATAGATATTTTATGAAATAAAAATATGTTATGGAAATAATTATGAAATTAATTATTTATGGTTTGATTTATTATAGTTTAATTATTAAAGAATTATTTTCAAATGTTAAGAGAAAATTTGATTTTTATTTATATTATTTAAAGTTATTATTATTAAAAAAAAAAATCAAATTTCCTTACCTGCTGCCTGATTGGTCTATAGTTAACCAATCAGGTTCTTTGTTTTTGGACAGGAAGGGAGGGAGGGAGCCTGATTGGTCTATAGTTAACCAATTAGATTCCTTGTCTTTGGATGGAGAGAGATTGAAAATCATCCCTCCGGGCGATGGTGGGCTGCACTACCACCACCATCGGTGGATCGACGGTGGATGGCGGCGCACGCGGGGAGAGAACATTTTCCAGCGATTTCAACTTTTCGACGCAATTTCGGCCGATTCTAGTGGCAGATTCCAACAAAACTGGTTCTATTCTTCTCCTTTCAACAAGAGCTTTCCATTGATACCTACCATGCCTCCTTGAGACTCGCCGGAAGCGCATATCAAAAACTTAGTGGCTGGAGCTTTTTGGCTATTTTCTGGCGAAACGAAGGAGAGTGAGAGTGAGTGGAGGCCAAATTCAGGTTCTTGGCGTCGAAGCGAGTTGGATGGTATAACTTCCAACTCCAGTAGCACTGGTGGCGGCAACGCATGGCCGGAGTATGGTGGCCGGCGGCGGCTCGTGGGTATCGGTCCAACAGCTCTATTTCGACGTTCCGACAATGTTTATGAACCTAGTTCGATTGGATTTCACGTGGGTAAGTCCGAAACCCTTGAATTTCGCTATGATGCTTAAATTTCGAACCGCATATTTCTAGGAATGTATATGTATATGAATTATATTTATGTTTTCAATGTTATTTGGTGAATTTGAGATTAATATGAATGTCCATGAAATTATTGAATTGAATTTTATATTATGAAATTTTATAAATTTAATTATGTGATTTTTCTATCGTTTTTAAATTGAGGACTGAATTAAATTAATTAATTTAATTAACGAATTCAAAGTTGTAAAATATTTATTTTATTCAAGAATTGAGTTTGAATTATTTATGTGTTTTTCTTTCAATGTGATTTGATTTAAAGCAAATTAAAGTAATTGTATATATATTGTTTTAAATCAAAATTTGAAATGAGATACTTATTGAAATAAATTTTAAGTTATAAAATATTTCTTTATGATGGAATTAATTGTGACAAAAAAAAATTAAAGGAATTAATGATTTTAAAGTATATTAGTGAATAAATAGTTTATAAGTTATTAAAGAATTTTTTTTTAAAAAAAAAAAGGAATTTTAAGAAAACAAGAAAAGTTTATAGTTAAATAACAAATGAGCTATTTATATGTTTTTTTAATTATATTTATATATATACACACACACGCGCGTTATAATTGAATTTAATTAAAGAATTTTTATGAGTATTATTATAAATAGTTAATAAATGTGAAATATTAATTTATGTAAATTGTTTGTAAATTTATGGAATTTAAGTTATAAGTTTATGAATGAGTTTAGATAGTTATGATTATAATTTTAGTAAATTATAAGCAAATGAAAATAATATTGTATGATTTTTATATTATTTTAATGAAAAATTTAAATGAGATAATTTTATAAGAATGTACTTATATGTATGGTAATGATGCTATGATAATGTTTCATGATTATACATATGTGTGTGATTGGAGAATTGAGATGATTGTGATGTTTGTCAAGTATGGAGACCCAGGATGGGGTTGTTGAGTTGTTGTGAGTCATGATGGCTATTTAAAAGTGTTTATTTTCTTTTGTTTCAGCGGGATAATGTCCTAGTTATATGGGAGGTTCTGCCGAAATTTTCACAGAATCTTTATAACTCATTAAGTATAGTTTTAAGGGTTAAGATTGTAATTGTCTGTATCCTAATGGATTTCCTTTATTGTCTAGTACAGGCGTTTTAAGTGTCCTCCTAGCTGCCAGATGTCACAATCCGAGAGGCGAGCTAGTTGGATTTTCTATCAAGTTTGTAAATTGATATATTTCAATTTAATTCTACATTCAAACATCGTATTCATGCACTAATTGAATGAATATTATATATATATATATATATATTAATTATCATTACTTGCATTAAA
>CATKHJ010471944.1:0-20566 GCA_949750685.1 Vernicia montana
ACATTATATATTTATGTAAGTATTTTGCAACTATGTCGCAAACTGATTGCTATATATATATGTTGTATTCCATGAGAGGGAGTTAGGCAGAGCGCCTGATGCTGTTGAGCTGTTTGAGGCCACTCACACTAGGAGGACACCTGATGGCGCTTGACAGTTCGTAAACAGGAGGTCTCAGGACGTTGCTGTAAGACTCAAACTAGCACTAGACTATATATGTTTTGCAACATGTACAGAAATGATGTGGTTTATAACATGTATTGTTTCATAATTACAGGATCGCTATCAGGTGCTTTTAGAGTCCGCTACTCAGCCGACTGAGGGATCTACTGCTCCTGCTGAGCCTGACACCACACAGCTATTCCTCCAAACTGCAAGCGGAGAGAAAAAGAGCAAGGTATATGGCATGGGTGCTAAGGCACCCACTTTTTTTAGTCATGGATCATCCAGCAGCTCCACTACGAGATCTCATACTACAGAGATCCCTAGTCCGGTGGAGAAACGACTTCAACAGATGGAGCATCGGATGGAGTCCATGCTGTCTGAGTATCAGCAGACGTAGTTTCAGTTTGACTTGCAGGTTCGAGATATCATCAGAGAGGTGCTATCTGAGTATCTCAGTCCAGCTCACACATCTTCTTCTGCTCCAGCATCACAGCAGCTGCAATAGCAGGACCCGTCCCAGGACCCCTCACAGGACCCTATTGAGTAGCATTTTTTTCCACTTTTGTATACATGTATAGTTCAAACATAAACAATATTTATTATATTGGATTTTATATTTTATTTATTAAATTTTCATTTAAAATACATTTTTTTTCAACATAAAATGTCTTTTATTTAAATATTCTTATATAAATTAAATTTTAAAAAAAAATAAAATTTTAAATTTTAAAAAATATTTAGCAACGAATTAGCGACGAATAATCCGTTGCTAATTCAATACAGTACTCGCTATATTAGCGAGGGTTAGCGACGGAAATAAACTGTCGCTAAATTTAGTGACATATTAGCGACGAATTTTTCGTCGCTAAATTAGCGACGGAAATTATAATTCGCAATAGATATAATCGGTCGCTGATTTTAGCGACAGATTTTTCCGTCGCAAATAACGTCGCTAATTCGTAGTTAAAATTCAGCAACGGATTTTATCCATCGTTATTTTTTTGCGAGAAGCATTTTTGCGACTGATTAATTCTGTCGCTAATATATATTAGCGACAGATTTTTATAATTTAGCGACGAATTTACTAGTAGTGTAAACTGCAAAATTCTAGTAGTGTAAGCTTGATTCAGATAAATTTCTTCAGTGGGCTTGGATCCTAGTTGGATGTTTGATTGACTTTGTGGGCTTTTGTTTATTCTGAACCCCTTTAATATCAAAGTTATTTTTATTCCTTATCAATTAATATGTGTTGTGTTTATATTCTTAACACTTTCTTATATTTGTCTTTCTCTATATTCATAAAAATTAATAGATATTATGGTGTAAAAGGGATATTTTGTGTGGATGACTAACATTTGAAAAATATGAAGTAAAAATAACACATCTCTACTTTGTCAAATAACAACTACTTCTTATATAATTATATTATATGGTAAACAAGAAGATTCTCATTATGACATTATATGGTAAACAATAAGATTCTCATTATGACAAAATTGCATAGAAATAAATCAAAATTAATCTATTTTTCAGAATATAATTCAGAAGAAAAAAAAAAACATTTTGTTTTTCAAAATGGCGCCAACAGTACATATAAAAAAAATATCAATCAATCAATTAACAATGTCATATAGTCAGATATAATAAAAGTCTGTCAATAGAAAAGAAAAAGAGTTCAATGGATATGACCTAATTAACATTAGATGCCGGGTCACAAACAACAATTAATTGCACGTTAATTATAACTTGCAAATCTATTTTAAATAATGGTTAAGATTTGTTTACACATAGTACATATATCAATTTATTGAAATAAAAATGTATAGAGAAAAAAATATATTTGTGTCTTTTTATTAGATAAAAAATAAATAAAAGAGTCATATTAATTAAAATATTTCATCACTCATTAGTGTAAATAAGAATTTTTCATAATAAAATAATTGTATATATAGGGTCAATTTTTAAATAATTTATTTACAAATTCATCCCTTATATAATTATATTATCATTAAACTCTTAATGTTTAAGAAAAAAAAATCAAATCTCACAGTTTTATTTCCATATATTAAATTCTTATATTGATACTCCCAAGCATATAGTATAGTGATAGTAAATCTCTCGAGTGAACAATAAATTATTTATTGTCTAATGATCAATATATGTGTGATGAGGTGTAAATTAATATATATATATATATATATATATATATATATATATATATATATATCCAAATTAATCACAAAAAGTAGTAAAGGATTTTATTATAATTCAAAATTCGAGTTGTATTTTCTAAATTAAATTTATTAAGAATATAACATTCTATTGCTAATTCTTTTAAAATTAAATTATATTATTATTTATTTGAGATTTAAATAGATCAAAATAGAAATTGAGGGACTGAATAATTTTTGTTTTCTTTGAAATTAAAGAATTAAATAGGAGTTTACTCTCAATAATTTGGCCATTTTGCAGGAATACCAAGTTTAAGTTTCCATTTCAACTTTCACCATCTCGTGACTGATTGGTTGGTTGCTTCAAGCATCATATATATATATATATATATATATATATATATATATATATATATATGAAGATAATTACTTCTGGAAGAGAGCACCGACATGTAAACAGCTACCGCTTGATGCCTTTGATGGTTTTAGCGGATCATAACAAACTAAAATCTCTTTATAGTGATATTGTTAGGGCAAGCCAATTTTATTAGAGCATCTCCAACCCATTTTTTATTTAATATAAATTCTTTATAGTGAAAAACAAGATTCCAATCCATTCTCTAAATCTAAATTATAGATTAGAGTGTGAGTTTGGCTCTCCATATGTAGAGAGTTAAAATTCACTCTCTATACAAAGATTAATTAATACATGTCTGTTTTCGATGTATATCCTTATTTTTTATTAGTTTTTTTTTTTTTTTTTTTTGTAAATGTTTAACATTAAATGCTTTTATAGGATAAAATAAAATGAAAAGTAAAATATAAAAAGCGCATTAAATTTAAATAAACTTATTTGCTCTTTATATTTAAAAATTCCTTAAGATGCTCTTTATTAATCAAAATATGTTCTTTATTTTAAAGAGCACCATTAAAAATGCTCGTATTATGAAAAGGTGACGTTTATATAGAAATATAGTCATAAAAATTTTTATTTTAACTCAATTAAGGAGTGTAGAGGTAAATAATATAATATTTTAATATAATTAATTAATAGGGCATTTTTTGGCACATTGAAAAGAGATAAATATAATTTCAAAAAATTATTACACTTATTTATGTAATGTTAAAAATATGCAAAGTTTATATATAAAAAAAATCTAAAATATACAACTTTACATAAATATTTTATTTCATTTTAAACTTTTCATATAGCATAACATATACTTTTTAAAATATAAATGTAAATTATTACTATGTGGAGGTAAATTTTCTTAAGATAAGACCTAAAAAAAATTATAATTTATTACAATATGAAATTTATTCTTATTTATAACTAGCCTAAATTGAAATCAAAATTTTTTATTATTACATAGAGGTTATTCTTATATAAATTATAACTTTTTTTATTATTACATAGAGGTTATTCTTATATAAATTATAACTTTAGAGAAGTTTTAATATATATATATATATATATATATATATATATATATATATATAATGTGAAGTAATAAAATAAAATAATAGCATTTTAATTTATTATATTCTATTGAAGAAAGTGGAAGAGTTCTAATTAAAAAAAAAATCTCATACACATAAAAATAGAATTATCACCACTTATATGAAATAATTATTGCATAACGTGATAGATTAATATTGATTTTTTTTTTTTACCTGAAGAGTTTCAAAAAAATAAAAAAACTCATACTCATAAAAATAGAGTTATCACCACTTATATGAGATAATTATTGCATAACGTGATAGATTAATATTATTTTTTTTTTTTAAGTGGAAGAGTTCCAAAAAAAAAAAAAACTCATACTCATAAAAACAGAGTTATTACCACTTATATAAGATAATTATTGCATAACGTGATAGGTTACTATTGATTTTTTTTTTTTTAAGTGGAAAAGTTCCAAAAAAAAAAATCTCATACCCATATATAAAAACAGAGTTATTACCATTTATATGAAATAATTATTGCATAACGTGATAGATTACTATTAATTTTTTTTTTTAAATGGAAGAGTTCAAAAAAAAAAAAAAAAAAACTCATACCTATAAAAACAAAATTATCACCACTTGTATGAAATAATTATTGCATAATGTGATAGATTAGTATTAATTAATTATATGTCACATAATGAATTAAATTCACCTAAAATTTGATGGAAACTAGAGTTGTGCCCCCAACAAAGCGGCAAATCCGTCAATATCGAAATCCAAAAAATTTGGGTGGCTTGGATCGGAACAACATGAGACAGGTAATAAAATTCAGGTCATTGTGGGTACAGCAATTTACTTGACCTGCATCAAATATGGTGATTAATGATGTCAGTTTCATAAATTGATATATATAAGAAATAGACGATAAGCTATTGGACATGCTATCTAAAAAGATTTGGGTCATTTTCTTGAGAGGTGAGTTTTTCAAGCCAACTTGAACCAACCCAATACATAAAGGGTAAATTCTTCAAAGTTACATTTAATTAGTTGGTACATTAACGCTTCATGTGATTTATTATTAAAAAGTATTTTTTAATTAATTTTTTTATATTGTAAAAAGTAATATTATATAAATATTATTATTCTAAATAAAGATATATGAATATAAAATTATTTAAAAAATTAATACCATGTTAATTACCTTATATTTATTTTAATCATTTTATTAAATACTTAAAATTATATTAAAATTTAAAAATTTATAAATAAATAAATACAATAGTGAGTATAGAGATAATTTCATGCTTCAGCTTTAATACGTATATATATTATATGATATTAACTTTCATATAGATCGGACACAAAAATACAAATTTAAAATGCTAACAACTTTTGTCATGTTATAATGATAAAATCCATGAGTATGTTAGTAAAGAAAAGAGAGCAACCTCAACTACTCTCATAGACGCTTAAAAATTTCAATGTGGGATTGCATCTCACAATGCAATGACATTAATGTGAGATATAAATTTCTTCATTGTTTGTTTAGAGTTGAGGGGTGAGACCTTCCCTTATATAATTTTATAAAGAAAATATTATATTATTGGTGTTCAAATTTTTTAAAATATATTATATTGATATTTGAATTTTTTTTTTTATTTAATGAGCTTTTTAATTTTTAAAAATAATTTTATATAAGTAATTTTAGTCATTTTTTAGTCACCGGAGTATTGATTTGTAACTCTAAAATCTCGAATATTGAAAAAATGACAAGAAGAAAAAATTTTAGGTTATTGAATACCAAAATAAGATTTTAAATAAAAATAGAGAGTTGCAAATTAAAAGAGATGAAAGTTGTAAATTAGCATTTCAGTGATTAGAAAACCGATAAAAACACTAATATGATATTATTTTAAAAAATTGAGAAACTCAATGAAGCATCAAAAATTGTCCAAATACAAAAATAGCATATTTTAAAAAGTCTAAAAACTAATGGTATAATTTTTATTTTTATAAATAGACAGACCATTAAACATTCAATTATAACAAAAAAAAAAATTTGACCATTAAACATTAATACAATTAATTTAAAATCAATTTAAAATTATAACAAAAAAAAATTCAATTTAAAATTCAATTGCAAATATATATAATTGTAAAAACACAAAATTTAAAGTAAATTTGACCATTAAACATTGTACTAAAAATAGATTTTTGTCCCAATAACAATGTGTTCTAGTTGCAAAAAAATGAATTATAAAATAAGTATACCAAAAAACTCCCAATAATTAAATATAGTAAGGCTTATTTTCAAATATATATATATATATATATATATATATAAGGCTAGCGTTAATGTAGAGAATAAATTATTAGAGTCAGTAATAATTTTTTAATTATTGATAAAATTATTCTTGTAGTTAATGTTCTTAACTTACCTTTTATATCTTTAAAAATATTTTTATTAATTTTAATTATAGTCTTTCTTTTTATATCAATAGTCATATATAAATTCTAAAGAAAAGATTTATTTTTATAAACATATAATAATTAAATATAGTATTTATTAATTTCATCATATTAATTAATAATAAAATTTTAAAAATAGATTAAAAATTAAAAATCAATAAATTAAAATAAAGTATTAAATATTATATTAAATTGAAAATTTCAATGTTCCACATATTTTATTTTTTTTAAATTACGTACTATCTTGTTCTTCTCCATATTTATTTTACTTATTTTTATAAAAAAATTTAAGATGTCTAATTTTAATTAGTTGATATTAATAATTTTTATAACAATTGAAAAAACTATGTATTTAATTATTTTTACAAAATATTATGATAAAATAAAAAATATTTTTATTTTATTCGTAAATATTTACTTTTTTTAATTTGTAAGTATTAACTAGAGTATCCATATAAATTGTTTTTAATACAATTAATTTGCTTTTACTTTTATACAAGTAAATATAATTTATGTTTTATTTTTAAATTTTAATAATATATAGTTTTCCAAAAGTTGTAATTTTTTTATTTTATTTAATATTAATATTTTTTACACATTAATATATCTCATTGAAAAAAAAAATATGGAATATAATCTATTAGAAAGGAAATAATTGAATTAGTAGATATTAATAATATTTTAAAAATGTTTAAGGTAATTTTAGTATATTAAGTACCAAAATAATTTTATCAATTGTAAAGTAACTAATAATTATTGTTCTGATTCTAATAATTTATGCTCTAACAATAAATTGACAATAACGCTACCCATATAGTAATTATAGTAAATTAACTAACTAATAATCAACTCAATAGTTGTTGTATGGTGGAATGGCTAATAATCAACTCAATAGTTGTTGATTTAATGTTAGGGTCAAGCAACTATCTATTTTACCCTTCAATTGGATAATTTGTTGTCCATTGAAAATTTAAGGCAACTCTACATTTATGGTGATTGCTTAAATTTTGAAAATGGAGTTCACCATTGAATTGGAGACATATGCACCAAAGTTATTTTATTATTATTATTTTTTAATTTCTTGGATTACGATATAAACACTTAAGCTATGTTTTCATTGAATTGACTAAAAATATAATAGTTATTATATAAGAATTAGTTATTCTTTATTTTAATTTAAATTTTAGACAAACAATATACTAATTCCATAGAATAATAATTTCACTATTTTTATGAAATATTTATTCCAAAAAAATTAAAAAATTAATATTCTTTAAACTATGGAATATAATATTTTTATTTTTATTCTTAAAAAAATCTTTTAAAAAAAACGTGCCATTAAAATTAAATTGACAAAAATAATTTTGCCATTAAAATTGTTAGCACAGTAGTAAAAATAAAACCTGAGGTCCTCTAGTTAAAAAAAAAAAAAAAAAAAAAAAAAAACCTAGGTAGCAGGAACAATAAGAATTTTTAATTTTATAAACCCAGCAAAGAAAGAGCAAGTAATATTTTTTTGTTGTGAAGTATGCTTAGCAAGCACATGTATTTATAGTAGAGAAAAAAAAAATTATAACGTTGGCGTTAAAGTTTTAGTTGCACAAAAGTAGGGATTGAATAGTAACAAAAAAATAGTGTGCAAAACAATAGGGATTTAGTTTTGATTGGTCAAAGATAAGAATAAAAAGTAACTTTTTGAAATATTATAATTTTACAACAATCCCCCGCATATTTTAAAAAGTTTTAAAGCAGAAAACAATTTTTGCTGGGTTAGAATGAGTGTAAATGCTTCGAGTTTGATGTCTTTTAAATTATGAACCAGACCTAAAAAAAAAAAAAGACATAACAGACAAAGTTATTGGTAAAATTTTTAATTTTTATGAACCAAAAACTCTTTTTTGTATGCTAGAATCTTATCAATTATATTACACTCCTACAATTTTGTTGTTCAACGCAGTGTTGTGCAAATGGGCCATGCTTGCACCTGAAATTTTATGAGTGCTATAGAGATTTTGCCACAATCTCATAGGAGCAGCTCCACTCCACACTCATATAGGTGATTTCATCAAGTATATTTTGTAATTAATATACCATCCAATATAAAATTCATTAAAAGCTTTAGTTTATCCTCTCACTTATTGCAATCTAGCACTACTCACACCATAGGAAAGAACAAATAATTTGTGCTAGCAGGATTAACAAGTGACTTGTTGTTATCCGTATGAACCTTATTCATGGGATCTCCAATCACAAAGGTCGGGTTACTATTACTGTTAATATCTCAAATTGGCTTCAGTCTCATTCCTCTCGATGTTTCAATAATTAATTTTCTCCCTAAAAGTTTAGTCAAAAGATTGGCCAAATTTACTTCTGACTTTACATAATCAATGAAAATTATTCCCTCTTTTAATAGCTGTTTTACCACATCATGTCTCATACGAATATGTCTGTTTTTACCATTGAAAGTTTTATTCTTTGCAATAGCTATTGCAACTTGACAATCACAATGCATAGACATTGAAGGTGTTGGTTTTAAACCGAACGGAATACTTGCTAAGAGGTTCCTTAACCACTCAGCCTCATTACCAACCAATTTCAAAGTGTTGTCCCAAGTATGGAAATTCAAGAGGGAGGTGAATAAGATTATTAAAAATTTTAATGCAAATAAACATCTTATATGCAATAAGTTTTAATTTCAAATAAATAAATAAAGAAAATTGAGTTAAAAAAAGTTAGCTAAGATTTATAGTGGTTCGGAACACAATCGCCTCTCATACATCCACTTCTCCTAAATCAAACCGATTTAGGGCTCCACTAAACAACCGAGATTTTACATAAAATTTTACAAACTTAATTCTTCGAGATTTCGTTATTTACAATAAATTTTATGGAATTTAAAAAAATCTCTACCAATAAAATAGAATTATCACCACTTGTATAAAATAATTATTGCACAACCTAATAAATTAATATTGATTAATCATATGTCACATAATGAATTAAATTCACCTAAAATTTTATGGAAAACTAGAGTTGTGCCCCCAACAAAGCGGCAAATCCGTCAATATCGAAATACTAAAAATTTGGGTGGCTTGGATCGGTACAACATGAGAATAATAAAATTCAGGTCATTGTGGGTACCGCAATTTACTTGACCTGCATCAAATATGGTGATTAATGGTGTCAGTTTCATAAATTGATATATAAGAAATAGACGAGAAGCTATTGGACATGATTTGGGTCATTTTCTTGAGATGTGAGTCCATCTGTGTGTAGTTTATAAAATTAATGAGTTTCGTTTCAATTTGTAATTTCTACAAAACAAGCGGCTTGGTTTGAATCTTGGTTTTTCAAGCCAACTTGAACCAACCCAATACATAAAAGGTAAATTTTTCAAAGTTATATATAATTAGTAGGTACATTAACGCTTCATGCGATTTATCATTAAAAAGAATTTTTTAATTAATTTTTATATATTGTAAAAAGTGATATTATATAAACATTATTATTCTAAACAAAGATCTATGAATATAAAATTATTATATATTTTATTTAAAAGATTAATACCCTGTTAATTATCTTATATTTATTTTAATCATTTTATTAAATACTTAAAATTATATAAAATTTTAAAAATTTATAAAAAAAGATAAATACAATTGTGAGTATAAAGACAATTTCATGCTTCAGCTTTAATAGGTATATATAATATATGATATCAACTTTCATATGGATCCGACACAAAAATACAAAATTTAAAATGCTATAATGATAAAATCCATGAGTATATTAGTATATTACTCTATCCGTTTCTTTATAACTGACGTTTTATAAAATATTTGAAATTTCATTTAATTGTCGCTTTTATACAATCAATAAAACTTAAATTCTTTTTTTATGAATTTTACCTTTATCCTTATCAGTTCAACATTATTAATAATCAATACAATTTCAAAGATATTTTAGTCTTTCAATTCATTTTTCTCCTAAAATTAATGTTAATTAATTATTTTTTTAATTCTAGTGAAACTTCATAAAGCGTCAGTTATAAAGGAACGGAATGAGTATTAAGTGAGCCTAGATAACAGAACTCTCAATTGTCCCAATTTATTTTCGGGGTACAATTATAACCAAAAAAATAAAATTAAAATTCAATTGCATATAAATATAATTGTAAAAACACAAAATTTAAAGTAAATTTGACCATTAAACATTGTACTAAAAATAGATTTTTGTCCCAATAACAATGTGTTCTAGTTGCAAAAAAAATGAATTATTAAATAAGTATACCAATAAACTTATTTATATCCCAATAATTAAATATAGTAAGGCTTATTTTCATATATATATATATATATATATATATATATATATATATATATATATATATATATAGTAAGGCAAGCGTTAATATCAAAGTATAAATTATTGATAAAATTATTCTTGTAATTAATGTTCTTAACTTACCTTTTATATCTTTAAAAATATTTTTATTAATTTTAATTATATTCTTTCTTTTTATATCAATATTTATATATAAATTCTAAAGAAAAGATTTATTTTTATAAACATATAATAATAAAAATATAGTATTTATTAATTTCATCACATTAATTAATAATAAAATTTTAAAATTAGATTAAAAATTAAAAATCAATAAATTAAAATAATGTATCAAATTGAAAATTTCAATATTCCACATATTTTATTTATTTTTTTTTAAATTACTATCTTGTTCTTCTCCGTATTTATTTTACTTATTTTTATAAAAAAATTTAAGATGTCTAATTTTATTTGTGGTTCTTAAAAAAATTAGTTGATATTAATAATTTTTATAATAATTGAAAAAACTATTTATTTAATTATTTATACAAAATATTATGATAAAATAAAAAATATTTTTATTTTATTCATAAATATTTACTTTTATTTAATTTGTAAGTATTAAATAGAGTATTCATATAAAATATTTTAATACAATTAATTTGCTTGTACTTTTATACAAGTAAATATAACTTATGTTTTATTTTTAAATTTTAATAATATATAGTTTTCCAAAAATTGTAATTTTCTTATTTTATTTAATATTAATATTTTTTGCACATTAATATATCTCATTGAAAAAAAATGAAATGTAATCTATTAGAAATGAAATAATCCAATTACTAGATATTAATAATATTTTAAAGATATTTAAGGTAATTTTAACATATTAAATATCAAGTAATTTTATCAGTAACTACCGCCTCTATTTCTTTTTATCTGACGTTTTTTGAAAAAAAAAAAATCAAAATATTTGTCATTTTAGAAAATCAATAAAATTTTAATTTTTTTTTTCAATTATATCCTTATCATCTACTCTATAATTAATGCATATATTATCTATTACTCTATAATTAATAAGGATAATTTAATCATTTTATTTTTAAAATTTAACATAATTAATTATTTCTTAATTTTTATGAAACAATAAAAAATAATAATTAAAAAGAAATAGAAAGAGTAATAATTATTGCTTTAATCCTAATAATTTTTGTTATGATAATAACGCTACCATATGTTGATAGCGTTATTATAATAAATTGACTGACTAATAACCAACTCAATAATTGTTGTATGTTGATTTAATGTTAGGGTCAAACAACTATCTATTTTACCCTTCAATTGGATAATTTGTTGTCCATTGAAAATTTAAGGCAACTCTACATTTATGGTGATTGCTTAAATTTTGAAAATGGAGTTCACCATTGAATTGGAGACATATGCACCAAAGTTAATTTTTTTTAATTATTTCTTTAATTTCTTGAATTACAATAAAAACACTTAGTTGTGGTTTGCAAATTCAAATTTTGCAATAATGTAATTTAATTGAATTTTATTTTACCAATTCTCATTTTTGAACAAATATAATTAATAAAATTCAATTCTTTGAATTAAAAAAATTTATTTTGAAAGAAATAAAATTATATCAAAATGGAAAGATTTTGTAAGAATTCAATTCATTTAATGAAGTTCATTATTAAAAATCCAAAATGCTCTTGTTTAAATTAAATTAGATTGTAAACATTTTTAGTTAGTTTTCTTGTGTCATAAAAAGGTAAAAATATATAAATATTATTCTAAACAAAAAGATATATAAATATAAAATTATTGAATATTTTATATAAATAATAATAAGGGTAAAGTACTATTTAATCTCTGAAATTTACTTAAAATAATGATTTCATCCTTGCAATTTGAAAAAGTCACTATTTAGTCCATGTGGTTTTATTCTATTAAATGAAATAGTCATTTCGTCCAAATTTCTTCAAAATTCCGTTAAAAAATAAAAAATAATTAAAAAAATAATTATTAATACCTAAAATACTCCTACCATCATCATCACCATCAATATCTGTTAAAATATATCTATCATCACTATTACCTCCCTTATTAATCCACAAAAAAATCAATCAATAAAATATACAAATTAAATTTTATTTCTTTTCATTTCATTTGCTTTCTCATAATCATAATCAAATATTATCACAGCTATTGCATATTTTCTTTTGTGTAAAAATTTTTCAATTAAACCTTTAAACAAAATAAAAAAGTACTATCCAGTACTTACGCATGTAAGCCAAATTCAAATGCCACCCAAATCTCACCTCTCTCTCTCTCTCTCTCTCTCTCTCTCTCAAAAGAAACAAATTCATTTCATTAGAGAGAGAAGAGAAAGTTGACTAATTTGAATACTATAAAAACAAAAATAAAAAGAGAAAGTGGCCAGCAAATATGAGTTTGTGACTTTGTGGAGTAGAATTTCAATTTTTGGATTATTTTTGTTAGATCAATAATTGGGTCATGTTGGTGGTTCAGTACCATTTGCTTCACACCATTGGGCTATGAGAATGCAGTACTGTTAAGGGTCGTTGTGTTTTTGGACGTGAGCAATTTTTTTTTTTAATTTTCATATAAATTTAAATATTTAAAAAGTCAATTTTTTTTTGTCGAAGTGTCCTGATTTGGCAAGATTATTTGATGAATTAGGGAAAAATAATGAGGTTTAAGTTGACAATTTGATATCTATGTGATATTTCTTTGCCCTTTTCTTCAAGTTGTTGGGTACTTTGTTTTCATTTTTATTTTTTTCGTATATGAATTGCCTTTGGATTTGATGTTGAAATATTGTCAATACCCAGAAATAGAAATCCAAGATGAGTTTTCGTTTTTCATTTTTTTTTTTTTATCATTTGTTTTTCTAGTTGATCAATAGGAGAAATAAGAGAAATAGAAAAGAGTAGACAGAAATGAAAAATTTAAGTATAAATGAGAGGCATTTTAATCTTTTTATAGATTTTTAACTGTAAAAGAGACGGAAGGACCACTTAGTGTAATATAATCAAACTTTAAGAATTAAATAGTGATTTTTTCAAAATGTAGGGACGAAATCATTAATTTCGCTGAACTTTAAGGATGAAATAGTATTTTTCTTTAATAATAATAATTATTATTGTAATAAAATTTTAAGCCATCTTTCCGTCAATATTTTTATTTTTATCTGGGTCTAGGTGGTTGTGGAGGCCTGCTGCATGATCAAGCTGGAAGATGGATTGGAGGGTTCGTTTGTAACATAGGATGGAGCTCTTCTTTCCATGCTGAGTTAAAAGGAGTTCTTCATGGGTTGGAGATTGTTTGGGATTTAGGAATCAAAAAGATTCTGGTGGAGGTAGAATCGAAAATGGTGATTGAGTTAATCCTGGATTCCAACTCGAGCAATATGTGGCACAAGAACATCCTGTCCAAGATCAGAGCCTTAATGCAGAAACCATGGACTTGATTTCAAGCATGTTTTCAGGGAAGGCAACAAGGCAGACTTTCTTGTAAATATAGCTCTATCTCATGACCTTGGCCTGCACAAGCTGGATGAAGCTCCTGGATGTATTGTTCAAAGTCTGAGAGATGATATTGTTAGGAATAAATCTTGCCTACACGAAATGCATATATCAATCCGATGAAATAAAAATATACGGAGCAAAAAAGAGTATCAATATCTTTTTACTTGACAAAAATTAGACAAGAGAATCATATTTGTTAAAATATCTCATCACTTATTAGTTTGATGTAGATAAACTTATAAACTTAGTGTAGGTAAATCTCTTGGGTTAAAAAGGTGGTTCTTTCTTAGTGTTTATTTTGGATCGCTAAAGCCCTCCTTAGAATTAAAAAAATACAAAAATTCAAATTATCAATCACAATATATTTAATGAAAAAAAATTATGAGAAAATATAATGAAAACAATTATATGATAATATATTAAAAGTATTATACTATCTTATTTTTTTATATTGTAACTTTTTATTTTTTTTTCTTCATTTAATTTGCTCATATAAGATTATTATATAAAAAAATAAACAAAATTAAAAAAACTCTTAAACTTTCATATTAAATACCTTATTAATTACTTAATATTTATTTTTAATTATTTTTTAAATATTTAAAATTATATAAAAATTTCAAAAAATTATATAAAAAAAAGATAAATCAAATGGTAGAGTTTCAAAACTTTTTCTATACTCAAACTTTATATATATATATATATATATATATAATTTTTCAATTATTCCAAATAATAGAATTTTATTATTTTAAAATTTATTTAAACAAATGAATTTTATTATTAATTGAATTAAATTTTATTAATAAAGTTCAATTGGATTAAATTCTTATCCATATGAGTAATGTTGTTTAATCATTCCCCAACTAACATATCATAACATTGGACTCATTATTTGGGTGATTTATGTTTGTGGTTGATCTTCACGACGGATGTATGCTTGGGAAGGGAACCATTCTATTTATCAACATTGACAAAGTTCAAGAATGGCTTACCTTTCAGCTCTCATCAAAGTTCTCAGGTTCTCTAGACATTTAGTGATTTCTTTTATTTTTATATTTATTTAAGTGAGCAAAATTTAATGGGCAAATTATACCCTTGAATTTTTATCATATTAATATAGTAGTCAATTTCTATTTTTTCAAAAATATATTGTTTAAGATTAAGTCTTGCCTACACTAGTACATATAGTCGTAAATTTTTTTTATGGGGGGTCAAATTTCTTAGACTATAATTTATACCAAGGTGATATATATAATTAAGCTAACTTCTATATATTTAAAGAAAATTTTCACCTAAAATAAAATGGGCTAAATATAATATATGACCAAATTTTTATAATTTTACATATAAACATTTTTGTATTTTGGAGGTTAAGAGGTTAGGGGGGCCATAACTACCCTCGCCCCCCTTAGTTCCGTCATTGAGTACATGCATCAATCCAATCAAATAATATATAGAGCAAAAAATGATATTATTTTCTTTTTATTGGAAAAAAATAGACAAAAAAATCATATTAGTTAAAATATCTATCACTAATTGATTTCGGTATATGAGATAAAATAGTTTTGCTGATATATTGTAGATAATTTTAAAAAATTGGGGTTAAATAATGAAAAATTCTTGCATACACCAAATGTAAAATTTTAATTCATACATTCAAACTAATGAGTAATGAGATATTTTAGTTAATATAATTTTTTTATCCATTTTTTCCCAGTAAAAATATATCGATACATTTTTTTTGCTCCATGTGTCCTTATCATTGGATTGGTATATGCACTTAGGTGGTATTTAGTAAAACTGAAAATTAAGTGCTGAATTTTAAGTGTTAAATAAAATAAGTGATATAATTTTTAAATAATAAAAATATTTAAAAAATTTATCACTTATTACATTCAGTATAAATTTTAAGTTAAAAATTTTGACTTATCATTTTACATGGTTTTTTATTTAATTTAGATTTTTAAGACGTAATTATTAAACAAACTTAAAACAATTAAGTGTTAAAAATTTTAATTTTAAATACTGAATGATGTTATAAAAAACCACCTTAGTGCAGGTAACATACTTATTTTTGTATATCAACAAAACTCTCTCATAGCCTTAAGGATTAAATAATGTATTTTTAAAAATATAAGGAAAAATTAGTATATTAAATGATAACTTAGAAAATTAAAAGTAATATTAGTGAGATTTGAATGTTTGATGTTTACTTTAAATATCATATAATTAATAAATATTGACAATTGCATAATTTCAAAATATTGACAATTGCAATTAGTCAATTGTAGAATAGATGAATATTGACCAAAAAAACATGTTAAATGTTTTTATAGGAAAAGAAACCTCAACTACCATTCACCATGATAGAAAAATAAAGGGTTCTAACGCAAATCATGACCTGTGACATTCCAGTATTTTTACAAGAAAAAACCTTGAATACAAGCATTATAATGCCATTGAGTGTGTGTATTATTAGAGGTGGCAAATGAATAAATTTGGATGGATGTGAATTGGATATAAGTGGAATGGATTTTAAATTATTTATTTTATTATTTATAATCCATTTAAAATTTATATGAGTATCTAAACTCATATAATCCACATAAATTTTTATTTACTTATTTACTCAATTATTATTAATTTAATTATTTTAATATATTTTTTGAGAAAAATTATTTTTAATTTATTATATTTTTATTTAATAATATATTTTTTAATTTTATAAGTTTTTATATATTCTAATATTATTATTTAATGTATTATTATTTTGTATTTGTGTCTTAATTAATGAAATTTATTTTCTATAAAAAAAATAAATTATAAAAAACTTCTCACTTGCAATATAATTAAATAAAAGATAAATTACACATATATGATACATCATCCTTTTTCTTTTTCCCTAACATATGCTGACACCAACAGGCTATGACTTGTTAGGCAGCCATCAACGCTCTTGCATCAGTCCTTTGCATTCCCTCCCATTTTCTTTGAAATATATATATATATATATATATATATATATATATATATATATATATATATATATATATATATATATATATATATATATTTAAAAATATCATTTAGGAAATGTGGAAATTACAATTAATTAATCAATTTATTTATAAAATTTATTTTTTTAATAAAAATAAATAATTTTAAAATAAATAAAAATCATATCGTTTCTCATAATATAAATTTAATTAAAATTTGATTTATCATCAAATTATGCAAATATATATGTGCAAATGAAAAATTATCGTAATTATATTGCAAGTGAGAAGTTGTCAGCTAAGGTTGTTTATTAGTGCGTATCCATACTCAATATGACCCAATCCATATAAATGAGAGTCATTTTTTTATTAATATTTTATAACTTGATGAAGCTAATTCCAAGCGAAATGAGTCCGTTTAGAATAGTTCACCTTTAGTTGAGTTCGAATTGATCTAGTGCGACCTGTAAGAAGAAACAAGAGTCAAGTGGGCTAGGCGGGGTGCCTAGCGAAGCCACTCCAACGGTCAAGTTAGTGAATAGGCTCAATGTAAGAGATTAAGAATAATATTGGAGTATTGTTTGTGTTTGTGTTAGCAAGAATGCATGTACCTTTCGTTGGTTTAATTTTGAGGTATTTATAGGAGAGAGATTCTTACAAGAGTTGAATATGAATTTCCTTGACCGGTTCGGATATAGATTGGCTTGCTGCATTGCTTTAATCCGCTTCCTATTTGGATATGAACTAGATGGCTCTTTATTTAACTTTAGTCAATGGGCTTGTAAGTATATTATATTGGGCCGGGCCCAACTTACTTTACTATCCAGTTCGGTATATTTTGACCCTTATCAGTGGCCCCCCTATTTCGGTGAGGTTTTTATTTATGACAACTTTGGTAGAAATAGCTTGGTTTCTTTTAAAACGAACTGGTTTAAATATTATAACCCTTCACTTCGTTTCAAGATCTTTACATTCATTGATGAATCTCGAAAGTTTAGGGCATGTCTGAAGCGTGTCTCCTTTATTGCTGAGGTACTTTTTGTACACGTGACTCAATTAGAGCTTTTGAAGTTATAGAGACATACTCTACTTCTGCCGCCGTTTCCGTTTTTGAAATGATTACTCAACACATTTTCCTAGGGTTTTATTTCTCTTTAAAAACCCTTTCTTCTTCACTTTTGAAGTTTCTTATTTTTCCAAACTTTCCCAGATTTCTTCTTAGTATTCTCAGATTTTCTTCTGCTCTTTCTCTTTGTCATTTTCCTTCTCTACCATACTACAATGGCTCCCAAAAAAGATGAAAATTCATACCAAAATATCAAAACCGACTTGGAGAATGCCTGGGGGGATGTAGCTTCTGTTTTGAAGAACTCAGATTTAAGTGGGTTTGCTGAGAATTTGGAGGATCAAGACCAATTCGCAGTCGATTTCCCCTATTCTTCTGATAGAATCTTTGTTAATCCTAATATTCCTAATACTTTTGAAATTTTTAAGAGTAACGACCACATCGTTTTCTTTTACCATCAACTGGAAGCTGGCTTGAGGTTTCCCCCTTCTCCTTTCCTGGTTGAATGTTTTAACTATTTTTGTATCAACCCCACGATGCTCTCTCCCAATTCTATCCAAGATCTGCATCAATTCGAAGTAGTTTACAAAGTTTTGGGACTACGCCCTACTGCGAGGATGTTCCAATGCTTTTTCAAGTTTATTCGGTCTGGTGACCGACGAGTTTGGTGAACCGGTTGCAAGCCAGGGCGAAATCTGTTTGTAAATAAGCCCAATAAGGTGAACAATTGGCATACTAGGTTTGCTACAGTGGTGATCAAGGAACATTTTTGAGGTGGAGAGGGCTTTGGCTTTCAAGGAACCCTCCAAGTTCCTGCTGTCTACGGTCTCCCTGACATCCCGATGAATGTCTTGCCTGAAGAGGTCATTGCCATGGAGACCTTAATCAAAGACAATTGTTCTTATGATTTAGGGAAGCTTGACTTTGCTTCAAAAATAAAAGATACCCGAGGTAAGACCATGCACTTCGTCTTTAAGGACATTAAGGGTGAGTTTTCACCTCTTTTTATCTTGGCTTTTTGCAGTTTGCTCATTTTATCCTTTTGTTGATTTTTCTTCTTCGTTTTTGCAGTTTGGCTTTCTAATAAGGAAAATTCTTATAAAAAGATTCATGAGCTATCCAAGACTCTAGGCCTCGCTCCTGCTCCTTGTAACGAAGCTGCTTTTCTCCCTGTCCTTGTGGAGCGAACTGGCGAGCTTCACGCTGTTAATGCTACTAATTGGGGAGACGAATCATCCGCTGGTGATAGACGAAAAGCATCTTCTTCTCCAATCCATCCTGTCCCAAAAAAGAAAAGAAGGCTGGTGAAAGCGGCTGCAGGGAACTCTTCAGGTCCTAAGGCCCTTGTGCCAGTTGCTGCAGCTATTCAATTGGTGATTAAAGCTTCATCGCAAGCAGCAGGTGAGGTAGCTTCTGTTACCAAACTGTCTTTGGCCATTGCCACTACGGTATCCGAAGATCCTCCTATTGCTATCTCTAGTGATGGCGAGGACGCGCTACTGGTCTCTAAGCTTGTCCGCAAACCACCAGGTGATTCTTCATCTTCCTCTGAGCGGACCGCCTCTGATCCTTTCAGCAATCAACTTTATAATAGTACTTTTTTGATGTTATAGTTGATCAGATTCGTGAAAAGGTCCCTGCTCGTCTGATAGTGGATGAAGTCATGCGAATAGGGACTTCGCTTGCTGAGGAGTCTACTGCTCATGATATCCCTAAACTTGATTTAGGTATGTTTCTTGTTCGCCCTAGGACTCAACCAACGTTTTCTTATGACGACCTCTACAATTTAGCAGGTTTTTCATACTTCCATCTATTTGTATTTAAGTATTGTCCATGTTCTTATATTGATTTTTATTGTATCCTTTCTCAGTGATGGATAATCCTCCACCAATTACAGACACCATGACTTCGGATCAAATCAATCAAACATCAACCTCTACTGTCTTACCTCTACAAATCTTTTCTGTAGAAGACTTTATGGGAGAGATGGATCAAGCCGACGGCTTCGTTCCTTCTTCTGCCATTCCTATTTTCGATCCTGCTTTATTATTTGAGGCTACCGCGATCAATGCAAAACCTACCTCAGTGGCTACCACAGAAGGTGAAGCTGATGTGGTGGCTGAAAGAAATCCTTTAGGGGATGATACTCCCGTTCCTGTGCAGACTGAGACCTCTTCCAGATCTGAGGCTATGGAAAATATTACTAGGGAGTCCATTCCTCAACTTGAGTCTGCTGTTGGTCGAGGTGATTTTGAGGCGCCTCTGATTTTGGAGCCTGTTTTCCCTGAGCAACTCTTGTTAGATTCTGAATCCACTTTGGATGAGGTATGTCCTTTTCTCCTCTTCTTTTTTCTCCTTCCTTCTTTTCCCTTT
>CATKHJ010472081.1:0-15816 GCA_949750685.1 Vernicia montana
TGCTACTGCCATTCAGAATGAATGGTACGCCCAAGGGTACGGGCGTACCTTCATTCTGAATTGGTTTTCCTGTGAAAACCTCCAATTCCTTGCAAGAACACTCACCCATTTGATGTTCAAGGCAAAACCATTAACAAGTATGCACATTCTTGCAAAGTTTAAACTCATTTTTATCACTCAAAACATAGATTAAACAAGAAATCTTTGAATCCCATCTTTGATCAAACTCATTTTTTCACCAAAATGAGAAATTGAAACCCATCTTCTTTAAAGTAAGAAAATCAAAACCCATTTTGAAAATCTACTTCCATACACTTCAACATACTCAAATCATGATCACAATCAACATTTATATGCACTTTCACAAAGACAAACTCATTTTCTTAAAACCCATATCATCATCATCAAAGAAAGAAGAATTTCAAATCAACACTAACAACCACCATACAAATGAAAAAAAACTCAAGATCTTGGAATATTACCTTTAGATCTTTCTTTTTGGTGGTGACTTCCTCTTGATCAATCACAAAAAGAAGAAGAGAAGAAGAGAAATTTGAGAGAAAGAGTTTAAGAGAAAATATGTGTTCTTGCTTTAGAGAAAATAAGAAGATGATAAAATGATTTTTGTTTTTAGTCTTCAAGTCCATAAGTGGTTGCCAAATTCCTTTTAAGTCCTTCAATTCAAAACCAATTACAAGAAAGATGACACAATTTGACTAGGTACAATGAACCTTGAGAAACATAATTTACCACTTTTCTTACAATTCTATTTCTAGCACAATAAATTACCAAAATGGTCCATTAACTTTCTACTATTCATGCTTTATGGCAATGGCTAATCATCTTTTGATCACTTGTCACATATTAATCAAATATACTCATTCATACACTTGTTGAATTTAATCATAAATTTAACAATTCATTTGTCATACAATCACATTGAATTTACATTTATAATCATAAAGTATCAATTTAATCCACACTCATATAAATCAATTTGTTTATAAAGCTAGGGTATTACACAAGAACAGTCTGAAGATATGGATACAATGAGATGGGAAATTCAAGACTTAAGAAGGGAACTTGCTGAATTAAGGCAACAACAGTAAGAGGTGCCACCACCACCTCCAGTAGCAGATCCACCTACTCCTTAGAATGAAAGATTGGCCCCTCGACCACCACAACCACCCTGTAGCATACAAAGAAGGATGTTACCCGACGAGGGTGTTACAATTAATGATTTTAGAAAGATGAACCCTCATGAGTTTAAAAGTGAAGAGGGGGAGGATCCACAAGACTTTCCAGATGAACTTGATAAGATTGGTCAGCGACTAACTTGCTTGGATGAAAAAGTAATTGAGCTAGTAGGAATGAAATTGAAGAAAGATGTTTGGGAATGGTTTCAGAGAAATATAGAAGATAGATTATATGGGATGAACCATCTTCATGGGCATAGTTCAAACAAGAGTTAATAGATGAGTATTTGACTGAAGGAGAGAAGTATAATCGTGCTCTACAATTTGAGCAGCTGAAGCAAAAACCTGGCATGTTTGTTGCTACTATGCCAAGGAGTTTAAAAGATTAAACAAGTATGATCCCTACATAGTGCCCACTGAAGCGAGCAGAGTAGATCAATTCCAAAGAGGATTGATAGCCCCATTATATAATGTTTTGATTGCAAGTGATTTTCCCACTATGGCTAAGCTAGTTGATAGAACTAAGCGTATGGAGGCCCGACATAAAGCTGAAAGAGCAAAACGAGCAGAGAGAGACCAGAAACACAAGAATTGAAGTAAAGAGCAGAGTAGCCAATAAAAGGGAAGCTACTCACAAAATGGAGGGCAAGACCGAAACACTACAACTTTTACTCCACATCAGTCTCGGGGAGGGAATCAGAGTCGAGCTCAATCGAGAAATGTTTCTGTGGCTTCTACACCAGGGAACATTGGAGCCTATCAGTTTGGGCAATAAGGAAACGTAGTAAATAATTGTTTTATCTGTGGAAGAAAACATGAAGGAGTGTGAAGAAAAACCACAAGAGCATGTGTGAGATGTGGAGAGATGGGACATTTTATAAAAGATTGTCCCAAGAAAGGAGATCAAAGAGTTACATCTGCGGTATCCCAACTGACTGTACAAATGAATCGTACTGAGAATCAAGGGCAAAGAGGCAGAAGCAAATGACAAGGGCAAGCTTCAGGTGCAATTAAAAATATAGAGGGGAAAGATGGGGGAAGAGTTTATGCACTGAATCAACAAGATGCCTGCACCTCAAATGCTGCTATGATAGATACAATACCTATCTTGTCTTCTGATGCAAGATGTTTATTTGATTCTGGGGCAACCCATTCTTTTGTCTCTCCATGCTTTGCAAAGAAATTAAATAGACTTAAAGAAATGATGTATGAATCTTTAATTATCACTACACCTTTAGAGGAAACTGTAGGAGTTAATCGAATATATAAAGACTGTGCAGTTGAAATTAAGGGTAGACACTTCCTTAAAATTTTGATAAAACTAGATGTTCTAGAGTTTGATGTGATACTGGGAATGGACTGGGTATTTGAATATAATGCACACATAGATTATAAAGAGAAAAGAATTGGGTTCAAGGAGAATGATGATGGAGAATTTGTCTATTAAGATGATCAGAGTGATTGTCAATGAACTTTATTTTAGCCATTGGAGCAAAAAGGTTGCTTAGAAAAGGGTCCCAAACATTTCTAGTTCATGTTATAGATATAGAAAAGATTCCTAAGGGCATTATAGGAATACCAATAATTGAAGATTTTCCTGATGTGTTTCCTAAGGAGTTACTTGGGGTGCCCCCTGACAGAGAAATTGAATTCTCTATTGACTTGATGCCTAGTAATCAACCCATATCAATACCCCCTTATCGTATGGCACCTTCTCAATTGAGGTAATTAAAGATTCAGTTGCAGGATTTGTTAGATAAAGGTTTCATTAGACCTAGCAGTTCCCCTTGGGGTGCTCCTGTTCTATTTGTAAAGAAGAAAGATGGATCGTTAAGACTGTGTATAGATTACAAAAAATTGAATAAAGTAATAATGAAGAATAAGTATCCATTATCGAGAATTGATGATCTATTTGATCAGTTGCAAGGAGCCAGTTACTTTTCAAAAATTGATCTTCGATCCGGGTATCATCAGTTGAAGGTATGAGGGGAGGATATTTGTAAAATGGCTTTTAGAACAACATATGTTCACTATGAGTTCACCGTATTGCCGTTTGATTTAACCAATGCACCTGCTGCCTTCATGGATCTTATGAATCGTGTGTTCAAACCATATTTAGACAAATTTGTGATAGTGTTCATAGATGATATTTTGGTGTACTAAAAGAGTAAGGAAGAACATACTGAACACTTGAGAACTATATTGCAAACGCTGAGAGAGCATCACTTTATGCAAAGTTGTCTAAATGTGAATTCTGGTTAAACCGCGTGTGTTTTCTGGGCCATGTGGTAAGTAAAGAAGGAATTCAAGTGGATCCTAAGAAAGTGGAAGCTATAGAGAATTCGCGTCGGCCTACGAAAATTACTGAAGTAAGAAGTTTCCTGGGAATGACAGGCTATTATCAAAGATTCGTAAAGGATTTTTTGTGAATAGCTACACCTTTAACTAGACTCACTAGGAAACAAGTTAAGTATAACTGGGATGACAACTGTAAAGCAAGCTTTCAAAAGCTAAAGAACTGTCTTATCTCAGCCCCTATTTTGTCATTACCTGATGGCGATAAAGGATTTGCCATTTATTGTGATGCATCGAGAGTGGGATTAGGATGTGTTTTAATGCAAAATGGAAAAGTTATTGCTTACGCATCTAGACAACTTAAGAAGCATAAGGTGAATTATCCCACTCATGATTTCGAGATGGCGGTAGTCATCTTTGCATTAAAAATTTGGAGACATTATCTCTACGGAGAGAAGTGTGAAATTTATACAGATCATAAAAGTCTCCAATATATCATGAAGTAAAGGGATTTGAATCTTAGACAAAGACAATGAGTTGAATTATTGAAAGATTATGATTGTCAAATCCTGTATCATCCGGGAAAGGAAAATGTTGTGGCAGATGCATTGAGTCGTAAGTCAATGGGAAGCCTTTCACATATTGCAACACAGAGAAGATATATTGTGAAAGAATTAAAAGAATTGTTCAACGAGGCTTTACAGTTGGAAATAACCAAGTCCTAAGTACTATTGGCTCACTTTTAGGTGAAACTAAAACTTATCGATGAAGTGAAGTTCTTACAGCATGAAGACCCTCAATAAGTGAAGATTAAAGAAGATGTAAAGAAAGGACAAACTCCTGAATTTGAATTGAAGGGAGATGTGCTTTATTGTGGTGATCGATTATGTGTACCCTGTAAGAATGGTTTAAGAGAAAGAATTTTGAAGGAAGCACATCAAACTCCTTATAGTGTACATTTTAGAGCTACAAAAATGTATCACGATGTGAAGAAATATTACTGGTGGCCTGGATTAAAGAAGGATGTGGCAAATTTTATAGCTTTGTGTCTCACTTGTCAACAAGCGAAGTTTGAGCATCAAAAACCTTCAGGTTTGTTATAAGAAATCAAGTTGCCTGAGTGGAAATGGGAACGAGTTACAATGGACTTCGTAATGGGTTTGCCCAGGACTCCAAAAGGATACGATTCCATATGGATTATTGTTGATCGTTTAATGAAGTCAGCACATTTTCTAGAAGTCAAAACAACTTATATAGCAACGCAATATGCTCAAATCTATATTAAAGAAATTGTAAAGTTGCATGGAGTTTCTATTTCCATCATTTCTAATAGAGGCACGGAGTTCACTTCTAGATTCTGGCAAAAGCTTCAAGTAGCTCTGGGAACACAATTAGACTTCAGTACGGCGTTCCACCTGCAAACGGATGGACAATCGGAAAGAACTATTCAGACATTTAAAGATATGCTTCGAATGTGTGTTATGGACTTTGGAGGAAGTTGGGACAAGTATCTTCCACTTGTTGAATTCGCTTACAATAATAGTTATCATTCCTCCATAGGGATGGTTCCATATGAAGCCCTTTATTGGCTAAAATGTCGTTCTCCAATTTGTTAGATAGAAGCTGATGATCAATATATAGAAGCTCTTGATTTGGTGAAAGAAGCTATTGAGAAAGTAAAGATTATTCAGGAGAGACTAAATACTATTTTTAGTTGACAAAAAAGTTATGCTGATCCTAAACAGAAGGATATACAATTCATGGTGGGAAATCATGTCTTTTTAAAGATTTCACCTATGAAAGGAGTGATGAGATTCGGTCAGAAAGGAAAACTAGCACCTCGATTTATAGGGCCTTTTGAAATCTTAGATAAAGTTGGAGAAGTTTCCTAGAGATTGGCCTTACCTCTTGCATTAGAACATGTGCACTCAGTTTTTCATATCTCCATGTTGATAAAGTATGTCCCAGACCCTTCACATGTATTGCAACCTCAAGCTGTTGAGCTAGACAAAGATCTCTCTTATGAAGAAATTCTAGTGGTTGTTCTAGATCGATAAGTGAAGAAATTGCATAACAAAGAAATTCCAATAGTCAAGATACAATGGCGAAACCACAATGTAGAAGAGTGTATGTGGGAAAAAGAAGCTACTATGAAACAAAGATATTCTCATTTGTTTGCAACATAACGGGTAAGTCTTCTACATTCGAGGATGAATTTCTTAAAGGGGGGGGGGGTAGAATGTAATAACCTAAGTAAACTTAAGCTAAAGAAACTAGTGACATTGCTAGATTAAGTAAAATTAAGGTATTAGTTAAGTTAATATTTCTTTAAAGATGATGGTTTTACTATATACACTATATTGAATTGAAATTTCACTATGTGTAATCATAGGAATTATAAAATTCTAAATGCTATTGGCATGATTAGAGAATTTACATTTTAGATTTTCTTGAATAAAAGACTTAAATGAGAGGGAAATAAAATTTGCAAATAATTATGCTATGTATTATGTGAAGTGAAATTAGTGAGTATGGAAAATTAAAATGTTGGGCTAAAATTCAATCAAAAAGGGCCGGCCATGTATACTAAATGGAGGGATAAAAATAGTTGTCTTATAAGTTAAATGAAGGTGGAAGGAAGATAAAATTGGTGGGATCCATTCAATGCTCAAAATTTTGACTATTGCATATGAAATTAATTTAATTTTTTTTTATATATAAGAAAATGTTCATCCTTATCTACTTATGCAAAAATATTATAAATTCAAAATTTAACGAAAATTGATAGCCTTTGGATCAACTTCTTTCAATATTCACCATTCATCTTAAAGGATGATAATATAAAAACTAAAATTTTACCATCATTCTTTTACACTTCTCACCAACCAATAAAATTAGAAGACACAACCTCCCTTTTCTCTCTAAACCTTCGGCCTCTCCATTTCCTTTCACCAAAGCAAGAATTTCCAAGGTAAATTATTATAACCTAGCTCTAATTTTCATTTTCTAGCTTGGATATGAGTTACTATTGCTTGATATTGTTGAGTTTTTTTTCTTCTTTGATTATATGGTTCGGCCATAGTAGTGATGGGAGTGGGAAACCTTTGTATGCTTGAATTGGATGATAGTTGAGTTAGTGAAGTGTAGGAATCATAGTTGAATAAATGAAATGGTAGGAAAAGCCAATAAAGTAAATAGGTGAAGGGAGGTTCGGCCTAGAGAGAGATTGAAGTTGGTTGATGGAATTTATGATTTTAATGATGAATTCTACTTATTAATATATCAATTGAATAATTCTAGAGTCAATTTAAGGATTGGTTAAGGAATTGTGAAATTCCTATTTCTTAGGGTTAGGTGAATTAGGGTTTTTTCCTCTAAATTATATTAGATGGAATTGATAAAAGAAAAGTGATCTAATTAGCTTCAATTGAATAGATTGAATTTTAATTTAGAGAATTGAAACAAGAAATTTGGAAAAACCTTATATTTAGGGTTCGTCCAAGGAAGAATTGAGCACTTAGGATTGACTTTGATGCAATTAGTGCTTGAATTATGCTTAATTAGGCTTCAATTGAATGTTTATGGAACTAATTGGGAATTTGAGGAAAAGAAACTAATTTTCCCTTACGCTAGGTTCGGCCTACTTAAGGAATTGGCAACCAAACTCATAAAATTTTGATTGATTAAAGAAATAAACTCATTTGAATGCTAATTAAATGAATTGATAATAAATTTGAGGAATTGAAAACAAATAAGTAATTTTCCCCAAACTTGAACCTTTAATCATAATTAAAGTATTTATGCGATTGAAATCATTGAAATTAATTTAAACATATGTTAATTGTAAAGTACAGTAATTAAAAGTAAGTTATTAATTTAGTAACATCAATGTCCCTAATGATAAAGTATTAATTAATATAAGAAAGTTCCTAAATAATGAACATGATAATTAATTTCAAAAGCTTCTATGAATTATTTACAATGTATAGTAAGCGAATGAAAAGATTGATTAAAAATGAATGATAGTCATGGAAGGGAATCACCCTAATAGAATTCGGCCTTAGTAGCCACATTGCTAATTTAGTAAGATTAAATTAATGTTACTTACTTGAATAATATTGTTATTGATTGAAATGACAATGATATGATTGTATTAGTAGTTAACTAGGAATTTAAGTAGGAATAAGAAAGGAAAGATAAGAAGCAAAAGTCATTGTTTCTAATATGACATGAGTTAATATATGAATTGTAGAATCAAAAGACAAAGTGAACTCTCCGGAGTGCCAGGATCACTCTTTTCGTTTGTGCTGAGTAACAGATAGGAGCTAAGGAGTATAAGGTGAGTAATTAATAATATAGTATTCTATGTAATAATTCTTTACCGAGACCACTATAATACTGAAACTTTCATAATTACCCAATTGATGTACAACCAATTTGATGGGATTCGAAAATGCACAAATCTGTTCAAAGCACATTCGAATGGTGTTTCAAGCTTGTTCAAGTCTTTTAAATGCAACTTGAATTATGGATTTGATTTATTTCAGATACAGATCCAATTATGCCATGTCTATTGGGCTGTTTTGTTGTTCAAACCCATTATCTATCCTATAACTTATTTTTATTAAGTTTATTTAGTGTTTTGGGTTGCTTATATTATGTATTAAGCCCAAAGGTTATTTAAACTACTTTATTTTTATGTTTTAAGTAGTTTTGGGCCTGTTTTAAGTTAGGTCAAGGTCCAATATGAATTTTAGTTTATTTTTTATTCTAGAAGTTTATTTTCTTATCTAGGAAGGATTCCTATTGATTTCCTTGATTAGGAAGAATTCCTAACTTATTTTAGAATTCTAGAATAGTCTTGAGTTTTTATAAATACTCAAGTTTTCTTTGTAATTCAACATAATATAGATTTGATTAATTGAATTTCGAATTCCTTAAGAGTGTGATCTCTTGTTTTTGATTCTTGCTTGAATCAAGGTTCATACAAGCAAAGCTAATTACTTTGTTAGTATTAATTCCAAGGTTCTCTTTCACAAGTTGGTATTGTGTCGCTGAGATCACAAGATCATATTCCAAAGTGCTCTATCACGAGTTGGGATTGGGTCATGGACTTGGAGAAATCTGATTTGGCTTTCCAAGAAGTCGCTTCCAAGCATAAAGATATTGGGTCACAAGTTTAGTATACTTGTGGTTCGTATCAGTTTGGTATCAGAGCTTAGGCTCTAAATTAGGTTTGCGTATCTTTCGTTTACTTTGTTTTCTTGTTTTCGTGTCTTTTCGTTTGTTTCTGTTCTTTTCTGTTTGTTTCCGTTTTATGTTTTGTTTCTTAGTTAGGTCATAATCTATCTTATTCTTATTAAAAATCAAAATTTGAAATTAAAAAAAAAATATTTCACAACTTTAGTTCTTGTGTTCGTTTTGCTCAAAACTTGCTTCCAATAGTGTCTATTTGATTCCATTATCTTTGTTTCTTTTTGTTTAGTCAAAAATTAGTTGTTTACATCATAAAACATCAAAAAATAAAAAATAAAAAAGAAAAGAAAAGAAAAGAGAAGAACATACCTTTAATTCAAATTCAGTTTAGAGTCGTGTTCTTCAATTCGTTTGCTTCTAGTGTCTTATTTTCATTGTTTGTATTTTCTTCAATTTAAATCTGTTTGATTTTTTTCTTGATAGTCAATTCTTGTTTTAAATCTTCAATTATTTAGTGTGATTAATTGCTGGATAAAAAAAAGAATTAGAATCAATTTCAAAAAAAAAAAAAGAGAGAAAAAAGAGATCAAAATTTGTCCAAAAAAAGGGAAGAGAAAAAATCAGCTAAAAAGAAGAGAAAAAATATTTATATAGGCTGAATTATCTTCCTAGTAGAGTGTGGAAAGGAATGAAATTAATTAATTCCTTTCCTAGTACCTAAAGTAAAGTTAAAATTGATTTTCAAGATTAAATTAGGAAAAAGGTGCATTAATTGAATTAAAATCAGGATTGAAGTAGGATTTGACTATTCAACTCAAGAATCATAATCAAACTAGGATTAGAATTCCTACCTCCCTAATCCTACTAGGTTTAGGATTCCTAATTTTTTTCAATTTGTCAATTTATGTGTTTGAGTCGTTCTAGGTTTCCTATTCCCAATCCTACTAGGATTATGATTCCTAAAATTTTTCATTTCTTGCTAACCTTGTGTCTTTTTGTTTTTGTATCTTCGTCTCGTCTAATTGTTTGTTATTCTTATTTGTATTTGTAGTTTTTTATTTCATTGAGTCCTCTTTACCTTGGTTTTTCATTACTTAACATTGTAATAAGTAAAGATTGTAATATTTTGATTATTGTAATTATTTCACATAAGAGAATGGAGTGGAATAAGGCTTAGTGTGAGCTCATCTAGAGAAAAGCCATTGATTTGAGTGTGAAAATAAACATGAGTGAACTTGAGTGATAAAATTACTTGAGTGAAATAAGTGAGGGAGTGAAGTGAGGTTATTTTTGCTTTGCTAACATTATTTTGCAGATTTAAAGATGAGTGGTGTAACAAGAAATCCACCAGTTGAAATAGATCTATTTCAAGCCTTAACCGAGATGTTGCAAGCAATGGATCAAAGAATTAGTGATAGAATGGATAGGCTAGAGGCTTCGATCACAATGGGGCAGCAACCAAATGCTCCAAATCTACCAAGACAATCAAGGCGATTTCCAAGAAGAATTCATGAAGATGAAAGCAAGAGGGCATGACCATCATATGAGGAGTTTTTAATGAAAATTAAGGCTGAACGTGAAAGAAGAGAGAATGTATCTAAGCCACCATTGGAGGAGATAAAAGGTAAAAATGATGAGGTTGAAATCCTAATATGTGAACCCAAGCAAAATTACTTGTGAATATGATTGGGTGGATGCAAATAATGAAGAAATCAACCATGTTGTAAAAGTTACTCATGAAGATCACTTATTATCTCTGGAGCTTGCAAGTAAAGAGCCCTCATTAAAAGAAGAAGAAGTTGTTGTTCATGAAGAAGTTCGAGTAATCAATACTCATCAAGCAATCATGGAGAAAGAAAGAGTTTCGGTTCAATTAGAAGTACAAAGAGTTGAAGAAGAAAAAGAGATTGAAGATGAAGATACTTCTTATTTGTCTCTTATTTCTAATATAGATTTTATGTTTCCTAATGATTTCTTTGATATTTCTCTAATAAAATTTCAGATCTTTCAAGTACTTCAAATGCTAAAATAATCAAGGA
Source organism: Vernicia montana (assembly GCA_949750685.1). NCBI lineage: Eukaryota > Viridiplantae > Streptophyta > Magnoliopsida > Malpighiales > Euphorbiaceae > Vernicia > Vernicia montana. The sequence continues at coordinate 10,727 of CATKHJ010472081.1, forward strand.
AGAAAGATGACAATTTTATGTGTTGTTGATTCTTCTACTTCATCACTTCAAAACTCAAGGTCGAGTTTTCTCTAACAAGGGGAGAATGATACATACAAGGGAAGCTTCAAGTCTCTTGGCGCATGATACATTTCCATGGAGCTTGATTCAAGAACGAATCATCTCAAGAAAGCAGGAATGATGGGATTCGAAAATGCACAAATCTGTTCAAGTCCCATTCGAATGGTGTTTCAAGCTTGTTCAAGTCTTTTTAAATGCAATTTGAATGATAGATTTGATTTATTTCAGATACGAATCCAATTACGCCATGTCTATTGGGCTGTGCATAGCTTTGTGATCCTCTTGTAAGGTGGCTTGATTCTCATCATTCCCTCCCTCCTCAAAAGGATTCGTCCTTGAATCATAGGAATACAACTTGTAGGCTTCTTCAGTCAAACAACTTGAACTCTTCAAGATAGGGATTTTTCTTAATAACATAAGTAAGCAACTTTTCCCAAAAGATTCAAACACAATTCCTATCCTAACTCCATTAAACTTCTTGATTAAGATTGCATTGCTTGTATCATCTCTTTTAATCCATAACAATCCTTCTTTATAATCCTGAAAAAGAGAAACAAAACTTAACAAAGAAAATTCAAGTTTGTTAGTGTTAGGAGACAAAACTCTCTTCACTCTTAATCTTTTCATTTGAACTTTCCAATATTTCTTTTCTCTCTCAACAATGCTTACTTGTTTTCTTTCTTCACTCTTAATCTTTTCATTTGAACTTTCCAATATTTCTTTTCTCTCATTAGAAAGTTCTTTATTTTCATCACTCTTATTTAAACTACTTTATTTTTATGTTTTAAGTAGTTTTTGACCTGTTTTAAGTTAGGTTAAGGCCTAATATGAATTTTAGTTTATTTTTTATTCTAGAAGTTTATTTTTTTATCTAAGAAGGATTCCTATTGATTTCCTTGATTAGGAAGAATTCCTAGCTTATTTTAGAATTCTAAAATAGTCTTAAGTCTCTATAAATGCTCAAGTTTTCTTTGTAATTCAACAGAATAAAAATTTGATTAATTGAATTTCGAATTCCTTAAGAGTGTGATCTCTTGTTTTTTATTCTTGCTTGAATCAAGGTTCATACAAGTAAAGCTAATTACTTTATTAGTATTAATTCCAAGGTTCTCTATCATAAATTGGTATTGTGTCGCAGAGATCACAAGATCATATTCAAAAGTGCTCTATCACGAGTTGGGATTGGGTCGCAGACTTGGAGAAATCTGACTTGGCTTTCCAAGGAGTCGCTTCCAAGCATAAAGATATTGGGTCACAAGTTTAGTATACTTGTGGTTCGTATCACCCTATCTCCTCACTGAAGTCACAGTCTCCTCTATCACCACCACTGCAGTATGAGTCACCAATGCAACCTTTAGTGTCGAACTCTCAATAGCTCCTCGAGTCTCCTCCGAAGGTTAAGTCACCCTCTCTTTCTCTCCTGTAACAGTCTCCCTTTCCTATGTAGTGTCATCTGTAATCTCCCTCAGTAGAGCAGTCTGACGCTCTCTCTCAACTGGCCAAACAACCTTAGCCAACTAGCCACTGTATCTCTCTGTAGTCTAAAAGGCAATCTTAGGTCGTACAATATGATAACTCCTCAACCAACCACCCCTAATGGCCTTGACAATAGAAGTTGTGATCTGCACAGACTCTAAAAAGGGTACAATTGGGGGCACATCTTAAGTCTGACCCATCTCCCTCAAAACCCTTGTCCCCTAGTAGAAAGTGGTCCAACCTAAACCCAACAAGCAGACCACCTGGTACCTATGGTTCATAGTCATGAAAGACCTGATCATGTATCACTGGCAATGCCAAAGTATGTCTTCTGGGGCGAGATCCACTAACCATCCTATCCACTCTTAAACTATATCCTGACGAACCAGGATGGGTAGCATACGGTACTGGGAAACTGTATAAGCACCTCTTGCTAGAGGGGCCACTACCCTGAGATGGTCCATAAGCCAAACCTGTAAAACAACCAAATCCAAAATCAGAAACCCGCAAAATACCTCTAAAAGGAAGGGTAGGAACAACCAGATTTTCCCTCACTTGAATAATAACAAGAGAAATAGTACATCTCTCCAGACCCCATGCATTACAATCCAGACTCAGTAGTGTCTAGGCCAAAACAGTCCCAACCACAGTACAATTCTGCTCCATCTAAAATTCCAAACCCTAGCATCACCCCAACCAGTAGAACTGGGAAAAAGATACCTCAAACAGAAAATCAAAGCCCTCATCCTAAGCCTTTGCCTCATCAAGTCTCAAAAAACACTAGGGTCCTGAAACTCCTCAATCATAGCTATCAGATTCACCCGACCATCAATGACCATCCAGCTAGCAACATCTTAGGGCAGGTCTAGAAACTCCTGAAAAGTCTGAAAATGCCTAACTCTGAATTTTGGCACCACTAGGACTGCCTTCGGATTGCAGCCGAGAATGGTGCTGAACTCCTTGAAAGTGGGGCACAACTCCTCCATGGCAACACCAAAACAAAAAATACAAGCCACAGGGTCCCAAAACCTAAAGCAAACCCTCATAAAATCTCAATTGACCTGCATTCCCCGTAAAGTCACCATCGATATAATACCGTATCTGCCCAAATTAATCCTTTCCACCTTCTCGAGTTTCTTGGTCCATAAATGCATATAGTGGCTGAAATACGGCTCCATAGATGTAAAAAAAATCACATAAAAAATTACACTCATACACAGAGCATAAGTTAATAATCCACCCTTTTGCATCCATGCAATCATCCATTACATGCATCATTATAGATCATCCATAACATAGAAGTTAAACAAAAGGTCCATGAATCCCGAAAAATGCATACATAAACATGCATCATCTATGCATAAACATACATGCATGTGCAATCATCCACAGTCATACATCATCATGTATAAGCCGAGCTAATGGCCTCTCCTCCATGAAGCTGACTGACATCTTTTTGAAATTGATCGGTACCTTCTCAAAGCTAACTGATGCCTTCACAAAACTGACCAAAACCCTCTCAAATCAGACATTTTCCTGAATCTGACTAGCACCTTTCAGAACAATTACCCCCTCCTTAATGCCACACTGGTTTATATCGACCTTTCAGTGGTCCAAATACTCAGTTCATCAGAACATTCTCATCTTCAGACAATCCCAAGATAGCCTTCGGACTCATATCTTTCAATCAATTGACAACCTTTGAACAGAGCAATCCTCCCTTTTCTAGACAACCATTGCACAGAGCAAGGCTTCCTTTTTTAGACAACCATCCCGATTCTGACCGTGATAACCATCCCTCTGGTTCCTTTTTTCACCCCTTTTATCAAAAATCCATCCAAATCCTTCACCTAGAAATGTCTAGAAACAATCATCTAGACATCCCTCTAGTTCCTTTCCTCGCCGTTTTATCTAAGTCAGTCCCATCCTTAACCCAAAAATATATAGCCACTAGCCTAGATATCCCTTTGGTTTCTTTTTTCGCTTCCGTTTATCAATCAGTTTCCACCCATAAATGCCTAGAGATAATCACCTAGACATCCCTATGGTCCATTCTCCTGTCTAATTATCAAAGTCAGCCACATTCTCTACCCATAAATGTTTAGGAACGATTGCTTAAACATCAATGTGGTTCCTTTTGCCATCTTCTTTTTCAACCATGTCTCTCACCCAAACATGTCCAAGTACTAACCTAGACATCACTTTGATTCCTTGTACCATCCCTTCTCCTGGATTCACTATCATAAGAATCGCCTTACAGACAAAATAATTCTGATAAGGGGGCAGCTGTGAACCCTAAATTTTGTACTCTAATGACGAGGCCGCAGCTTGACACCTTTTAAGTTTAGTGTGCTATGCAGAGCCGGTACGGCGGTCCCGCTAGTCAGTTAGAGCAGGCAGGGGTCAAAGGGGAAGTGCCCTTTGCGAGGGATCAGGGGCAATGCCCTCTAAAGATAAACAATTTAATTTTCCAACACAGACCGACATCTGTGAACCCTCATTTTTGCACCTCCAAGATGCTGCCGCACCTTGACACCTGCTAAATTTCGTGCGCTACACAGAGCCGGTACGGTGGTCCCGCTAGCCGGTTAGCAGGCATGGGTCAAGGGGGCAGTGCCCCCTCGAAAAAATGGATTTCATGCATAATATTACAAGGAGACTGACAATTTTCTAACCCCGACCGGACTTTCTATACCAGACAATATTTTTTCAGAAAATGACCCAATTTTCCCCTAAACTGACTGCCAAAATGTCCGATAATTAATTTCAAACTCAACGACACTAACCGATAATTTTTCAGACCTCAGAATACCCCAAAAATTGACCCAGAACTTTCAAAAACTGACCCGAAAAACCTCGAAAGCCGAGCCGAAGCCAGAGCTGCGTAGAGCCATGCGGCTTCAGCATGGCCCCTGCGCGGAGCCGCGCAGAGCCATGCGGCTTCCGCGTGGCCCCTGCGCGGAGCCGCGTGGCTGCCACGCGGTGTCCGCATGGCAGGCCACGCGGAGCCGCGCAGGACCCCGCGCTGCTCCACAGCCCGTCTTCGCAGCTCCGTCACTTTTTTGTGCATTTTTGAAAATGCCCCTCCCTTTTTCTGTTTTTTTGTACTCTTTTGGTCTTTTTTCCACCCCCACTTTCCCTATAAATACCCCCCTTCCCTTCACTTCAAAACACACTAAAAATCATTTGTGAATCTTCCAATTGATTTCTCTCTCTCTCTCTATCTTATTAGTTTTGCTCTCTCTCTAATTAATTAATTATTTAATTAAAAATTAATTTTAATTAACTAATTAATCTTTTTTTAAAAATTTTCACTAACTCCCAATTAATTAATTAAAAACTAATTTTAATTAATTAATTAATCCCTTTTTTAATTTTCCACCAACTCTCAATTAGTTAATTAATTAAAAATCAATTTTAATTAATTAATTAATCCTCTTTTTTTAATTAAATTTTTACTCAAGTGGTTAATTAATCCTTTTAGTTAATCATTTTAATTAATTAATCATTTTAATTAATTAAAATTTGAGTAATTAATTCTCCTTTTCAAAATC
>CATKHJ010472193.1:0-25239 GCA_949750685.1 Vernicia montana
ATACTTTTACTTTGATTTCCTAACTTTTTTCTTTTCATATTTATCATAATAGTAGATGTAGCATTCAATTTTTTTTTTTTTTTAACATTTGGAGAATAATTCGATTCGAACATTGGTTATTACCCAATTAAAAATGCACTATCACTAGAATATGCCTGCTGGTTACTAGTGCTGGAGAATTCAAACTCTCTTCTCTAGAAATAAAACATGAAATCTATATCATCCCCTTGCTCGATATCTATCAGAACAGGTTATCCCTATCCTACAACAGCTCTCTCAAATCCAGCCAAACCCACTTCTTAATTTCCTATAAAAAATAAAAACCCATTTGAGGAAATGAAGTTCACTTTTCTTGTATGGTTCTTTATTTTGTTATTATGTAATCATGCCGTAACAAACATGGAAATTCAAGGCACACCCACATCACAACATGAAGATTTGACCCTATCAGAACCTGGAAAACAAGCAAAAATTCAAGGTATAAATACTTCTTTTCTTGACCTTATAGGCCAGTAATTAAGATTCAATGTTACAGTAAATTTTCTATCCTGCAGGTAAAAATGGGACAAGGACGACATTGAATATAGAAGAGAAACTTTTCCACTACTCAATGAAAGGACAGAAAGGAAGGGGAGCTTTTGGGGGTGCAAATATTGATCATCGTCCTCGCAAAGGTGTAAAAAATTCTGCAATATTAACAGCAAAGCCTTCCTTGTTTATGTCAACCACAATGTTGTATGTGAGTTTGGCTTTGCTTTGCTTCTCATGTTTTTTCTCATTCTAAATTAAATTGGGCAAATGGTGGATGTGAAAATTTTTTATAGCTTTATTCTTCTTTGGAGTCACTTCATTTTGCCAGACTTTGGTAGCTTTGGCAAGAATGCTTATGCTACTTGGGAATTTTTGTTTTTTTAATGTCAGTTGGGTTTGCAGTTCACTACTGTGTTTGTAGGGGTGTGGTTTTATTTGGTTTGTATGCGATTGGTTTTCTCATCCTTTTTAAGAGCATTAAAGATTGAGAGTTATGGATTGAATTCTACCATCCTATATCATAGTGGTGATTTTTATCAATTTGGTAAAAAATTGTATACAAATGACTATCTCTTGTTGTATAATCTATTATTTTAGTCATTTAGCCTCCTATGAATTTAAAAATATATATATTAAGTTTGTATTTTTGTAATTCAATCAAAAGTTTTTTGTCATAACAATAAGATTGTTATTGGTCACATTACGAACACCTTATCAAGTATAGCTCTCTAATTCGGTGAAAAGCAAACTATCCAACCATGGGAAAATGCAATTTTACAATTGAATCAATTTGAAATTGAGAACCCTGCAATCTAATCTTAATATTCCAACCCTAATCAATAATAGGAAGAACGACATTATTGGGAAGGGTCATCCCTTAAAGCAAATCACTGTAACTTTGGCACTTTATCATTCGACCAAGGTCTTGCTTCAAATTTGGTTGAATTATTCTCTTAATGTTGAGCTGAAACACAGTTATTAACAGATGCATCTCTACTCCATCCATGTTCGTGCCAAATATTATATTGGCCAGATAATAATAGAGCCACAGCATCATTTTTTTTAAATTATTGTACTTAATTAATGTCACATTAGTTCTAGCAATTTAGTTTATAAATAACCTCACAGCATTCAACAACATAGCCGTTATTGTATTAAATTAGACGTACAATTTTCTGTTGCCAAAAGTTCATATTTATGCACAGGTGTACAACATGAGCCCTCCTAAGGGGGCAATTTTCTCTGTAATGTCTTCCTCACTTTAACCGTGCGAGTGGAAAAGAACAGAGAGAAATACAACCACCAAGGAAATAAAGAAAGAAACAAAAAAATCTGGTAGTATGTGAAATTTCCTGGCTTTGATTTATTGCCAGCGGTTCTATTTCTTAAATTTCATGGATGAACTTCTCAAACAGTTTCATGTGTTCAGATTGCAATGCAATGGCTACTGATAAGCTCCCATCATTGGTTGGACTGGGCAAAATGAAGGATAGACCCTCATATGGAATCCCACCAGGCCCCATAAATATAGGTCTGCCCCATCCAAAATCTGCATCATGAATTGGCAGCCTAACCCAACTTGTAATACCAAGATTTGGGCACTTAAAAGTATGGGGCCCCCGAACAAGAGCTGATAAATCAGGCTGTAGCTCAAGGTAATCAAGGGCTGACCTTAAGTAATCGTTGTCCATGCGAACCAATGCATCATGAATCCTGCCAGCAGCAAACCAGGTTGGCTTTGATTGCAAATCACCTGCTTCTGCAATTGGTGTTGCTGTAAAGATAACATTGCCAAAGTAACCAGGTGGAAGTGGAGGGTGCAATCTGGACCGCCCATCGGTTGCAATATATAACTTGGTTCCTTGATCATCAGAAAGTCCACGAGCCTTACAAGCAGATCGCCACACATGACCTGCCAACATCTCATATGAGCTATAACTTATGGTGTTTCCATCTTCCTTTGCCTTGGCTTTGAGGATGTTAAGCTGATCCCTTGTCAACTTGAAAATGGAGACTGTCGTGCTATCTGGTTTTGATGTTTCTACAGAAGCCTTCATGGCTGGAGGAGGCTGGTACTCTATATGGTGGAATGCAGGCTGAGGTGGGTCTCTGGCTCGGAGCAGGGTACGGTCAATGAATGGAGGAATGGTAAGGCCAAGACCACGAGTCATGTCTGACCATGTATTCACAAAGTGAAGACCAGAAAACCCATCAGCCGCATGGTGTTGCATACCAACTCCAAGTGAAACTCCGCCACATTTGAAATATGTCAACTGCAGAGAATCAAACCAAAAGAGTGCTAAGTAACCACATATACAATGATTCAAATTTCACTCAAAGTAATTGACTTCACTAAATATTTAACTGAGGGTTAATGCAAACATCTTCTCTTTGCTGGTTTAGAATTAAAAAAAGGCGCAAGTGAATACTGGAAAAACATGAAAGTATAATCAGGTCAACTGGTTGAGTAAACATCTAGAAGTTGAATCTTCTTCCTAGTTAATGAAGTTAATAAATGGTTGGTGGCTCTATCGGCCCTTTCTTTAATGCTCACTGAAAACCAAAACAACTAAACCTGCAAACTTAATAAGCTTAATAAATAAATACTTATACATATCGCATTTTCAATCTTAGCTATTATTAATGTGGAAAGATAAGGCCAATTTCACAGTAAATCTACAATAATGTTCTCCTACACGTTAACCAATTGCACAAAACCATAGAGTCCACTCTTTGTCCTTAAATGAAAAACATCCATAGCCCACCAAATACAAAAGTCATTTCATTCCACCAACAAACTATGACACTGCAGCAGTCTTGCTTATAAAATTATGAAAACAGGAGATTTCAAATTTATAGTTCAACACAAAAATAAATGAGATCTGACTCTCTTTGAGCACAATAATCTTTCTGAACTAGCTCATATCTTACACATTTTAGTATTGGTTGATTCTTATCAACAAAGTGATTTTAAAAATGTAGAGAATACGCCTTTTTTGTTGGATGATGGATCCTAATCTATATTGGTGCAAGGCATGATAAAATTCATGCCTTCTTAAATGGATCATTTCAAGATCTAAATCATGATGGCCACAAAATAATAAGTGATCAATCACAATCAAACTTAAATGGACGCTCAAGTTAAGAAATTTAGGTAGTTTGATAGTGAAGTCTAAAGGTGCTACCACTTTCATTGATGAGGAAATGTGGTGACTCTTATCAATATATTATGATCTACAATCTACAGTCATTGTGGTCCTCTGTTCCAACGATGACAAGGTGCTCGTGTAATGCCCTAGCATACAAATCAAAGTTATGTCTAATACATGTTACCCATCTTCAAATTGTTTGGTAAAATGATAAATGCTCAACTATTATTAAAGTGATGTCACTTTAATAAGAACTTTAAGAAAGTGATTTCCCAGTAAACAAGCAAAGTTTATGTGTGGTTGGGAGAGCCACTGCACAACTACTATAACTAAAACACAGTAATTACATATAACCCTAGTTCATTTTAACACGCATGATTTTCTCCCTAACAGTACAAAAACAACTTGTCACATTACAATATCATACCCATTTTGATTTGAACATCCATTGAAAGTAATTTATACTTTTAGAACTCATAGATGTTGAAATTTGAAAACACAAAAGCAACCATCACAACACAAAAATAGCCATTACCCAAATTCTTTTTTTTACTTAATGCATAGCTTACTTCTTAATAAATTGCTTCAACTATTTGTATTCCAATATCTATAATCTTAAATCAACTAGTGAACAACAACGCCTTCAATAAGCAAAGCCATAGGTAGAAGCCTGCCATCTACCATCTATAACGACGGATTAACCAATCTCACAACTAAATTAACCTATTTTAGCTTCCTTTCACAGCAAAGTTAACATAATTAAACGCTATAGCCTATAAATAGCACTCATGCAAGTTTTGGTCTAGAGTTGATAAATGCCGAAATGATAGAAGTTATCACACACAAAACTTGGCCATGTTTCACTTAATTACAAATCCAACTACCAAATATTAGGTAAAATACTTTTTAGGTGAAATCAATGAACAAAGGTAAAATTAATTCTTACAAAGATAATTAAATTGCAACTATTGGTAATTAAATTGCATTTCTATGTCTATGATTCAATCAATATAAAAGATAATTAAATAAATTGATAAATTAAGCTCCAAACAAAAAATAAAATAAAATACCTGCAAAACCAAGAGAGGATAAGTAGATATCCCGCCGGAGTAATCCACGGTGGGGATAAGCTTTTTGAGCTCCAAAGTGGGAGCGAAATCGCCAAAATCATCGATGACGGAACTCGTTTCAGCCAAAACAAATAAAACGCCCTCGGCATTACAATCGATCTCAATACGACCATCCTCGTCTCTTCTCAGCCGTCCGGCCATCGGATAAAACGGCACGAGAGCCTTACTTAGTCCTTCTTTGACCACATCTGGATCGAAGAAATTGGGTGCACCCGTCGGTCTGTAGAAGTAAACACTTGGAGTGTGAAACCTCGGCACCACAAGGTCAACGTTGGCGTTCCACAGTCCTCGCCGCGGCGTTTCCTCCGCCGGTTGAACCAGCGTTGACTCTTTCACAGTGATTATCATCGTAGCGGTTGGTGTGCTAATTTGCGCCGCCTGTGGGTCCGTCCAACCAAGTTTGACTGCAGTTTTCAACAGTAAGTTAAAATTTTAAAACTCCGTACATTAATTTTTTCAAAAAAATAATAAATAAAAATATCAATTTTCTAATTGAAATAAAAACAAATAAATTTCATAAATTATGATTTGTTACGGTGGCACGACGTCGTTTTATACCTAATATATCTATCTGATAATCTACCAGTTTTTTTTTTTTTTTTTGCCAAATAATCTACCAGTTAAGTCTAGTATAGATTTCTGATTTCTTTCCTCTCTTGGTTTGCAATATGATTTTTTTTTCCCATGCAATACTAAATATCCAAACATGGTCATATGATGAAACTATAAAATTAAAAAAGAAACGAAGAATTAAACACTGAAGAGGAACAAAGTACCTGAGAATTAAAGAGAGAGAGATGTTTGGTAAATGATAGGAAAGGGAAAGCTTAGTCGAAGAAAAAAAAGCTTTGAAAATGGAGTTGGTCGATAGTGGATACACAAACTTTTTTTTTTTTAGCGAGTCGATACACAAACTTATACTCCAAAAAAGAGAGGTGAGATCCGTTCTGTCACTCACCTACCACCGCCTACTCAAATTGACCAGTAATCAACTGCCACGCACCCAATAACCTTTTTTTTATTTTTTTGGTTAGGGATAGGCGTGACAAATGACAATATTATATTCAGCTTTGCTAAAAGAAATATAAAATTTTGATTTAATTTTTTTTATATTTTAATATTATTATTATTATCTTAAAATTGTAATTAAATAAATTGAAATAATTAAGTTTTTATTAATTAATACATGAATTCCAATTATTTTTTTTTATTTATGGAATGGCCAAATAAATTATGTACTATACAATAGAGGGTAGTCATCCTCTTACACTCGTCATAAATAATGAATTCTAATTATTTAGTTGTGATTGAATAACTAAATCTAATTAATATTTTAGTTCCATTATAATTTTATTTTTTTATTAAATTTATTTTAATTCAATTCAATTATTATTTTAAAAATATTACAAATTCAGTTAATTGAAATTTTAATTCAATTAACTAAACATTCACACTATATTCAAAATTAATAATGTATCATTATAATTATTTAGTTATAATCACTCTCAACATATAAGTATAACGATTGTAATCATTTAAATACAATCATATTAATTCTATATTCAGTATAAATTTCATGCACAAATTTGATATATATAAATTTTGGGATATTTAGATTATATTTGAGAATAATTAAGAAATGTGAAAAAAATTACATTTTTTGTGTATGTAAAAGATAGGTACTCAAATATGAATATATTGTTTCATTAAACTAAACATGTAAGTGTAATTCATGAGCATAATTGTAATTATCATTTATTTTAAGCATAAAGTATAAGAAATTATTATTTGTAAAATTAAAAACTCAGAAAAAACAACTTTTTTATTATTTTTAAGAATAAAATAACAATTTATTAGTAGATTGTAAGTACATCCATATATAAAAGTACTTAATTAAATTGTAAACTTGTCAACATAATATAGTTAGCAATTTATTGAATATGTGCATTTGAAATTAAAAGTTGTCATGTTAAGTGGCTAGATAATGGATTTATGAGCCGCATCACTTCATAATTCATTATCTTGTTTTTCTTTGTGATATAAATTTATTATTTTGTTTAAGATGGTACTTCACAATTCATAATATAATTTAATGATTGTTTAATCTGATCCGATCCGATCGAACTCGAATATTCGAATTTCAATTTAAATTTATCGGATTGAATTAAAGGATTTGTCAATCACATATATAACATCAAAGGATTTGTCACCTCTTTAATGGTCTCCTACTAAAATTTAAAATTTAAAATTTTACATGTACAAAACTTACTCTAATACCTTTAAATAAAAAAGTAGCATTGGCCTAAAAAAATTTGTTTTTCAAATTTTTAACATTTGTATAAAAAATTTATTGTCAAATTAGGATCAATTTAATCCGTTGAATCGAGTTAATTAAGAATCGAACTAGAGACCGATCCAATTTGATTTTCAGTCCACCATTTGAATTCAAGTTTAAAAAAGATATATATATTTTTTAATTTAACAGGAGTTGAACCCATTATTTTCAAGATTTAAAAAAAAAAAAAAAAACTTTCAATTATTTGAGCTAAATATTAATTTTTATCTATTTTTCACAACATGATTTTATATATTAATTTGCAAATAAAAATTGATAATAATAATCATTTTATAAAATATATATCATTAATTTATTATTTAATTATTTTTTCAATCTCAAATCCATCCACATTGAATATCCCCACCAATTCGAAGATGGGATGATAAATATAAAGCCCCAACTCTCACCACTATACAACATTTAAAAGGGCCTAATAAGACTTATTATGAGGCATCACATTAGAGTAATTAATTACTATTGCCTTTTTTTTGGGTGGGGGGCAAAGGGTCCTTCTTCTTCATTATTTGTCTGTCAATCACCAAATAAATAGGCTCGGTCATCTCAAGTTTGATTTTAATGCAACAATAAAATTTATTTATACTAATAGTAATTCTTTTTCTGATAATAATGTATACTAATAGTAATTCTTAATGTATATATTATCTTATTGTATCTCTAAATCTTTTATCTCATAATTTATAAATTATAATATAAATATTTAATCACTAAAATTATTTTAATGAATATAGAAGAATTGCACAATTTATTACTACATCATTTAATTTAAGAATTTAATATCAATTGATTTCAATTAATTAAATGTCACTTTAAAAATTCAATTAATGATAAATACTTGAATTAATTAATTCAATAAATATATCTATTAAATATAGTTCACAATTAATTAATACACATATATAGTTATATACATGAGTTAAGTTTTATAATGTCTTTATTATATTATATAATTATTAATTATATAATATGATTTATTTTAAATTATTTTGTAGATTAATGAACCAAAACAAGTAATTAGTTTTACTAATGATTTTTTAAAGTATATTACAAAATTTAAATAATCAAGCGATAAAAAATATTTCAATTTTTTCCAGAATACCTCTCATTATTCTTTATATTATATGTTTTTTTATCGTATTATTTATTCAATCAAAATTTCTATAATTTTATAAATTATAAGTTTTTTAAAATTATAGTTTAAAATAAGATGCTTTATTATTTGTTTTTACAAAAAGAAAATTTATATTATTTCTTATTTATTTTCATTAAAATATATAGTTTCATCTATTTATTTTATTTTTGCCAAATTCATCTATTCTTTTTTCGTGCATAGCACAGGCTCGCGCGCGCGCGCGCGTGCACACACACACACACACACACATATATATATATATATATATAATCTTAAGAGGTAAAAATTATATATATATAATCCCAAAAAGTATATGATTTTTAATATAAAATTAAAGACCTTATGTATTAATAATAAAGTGTCTCAGCATAATAATAATTAAAAAATTAAATATAAAAAATTAAATCTATTGGTTTAGATTGTTTTTATTACTTATTATATTTTTAGATTGTTTTTATTTATTAGGAGAAAATTTAAAAAAAGTACCATATAATTTTACATTTTTCCAAATAAGAGTATGCGTAATTTTTTTAAAAAACAAGTCTATAGTTAACTCCGTTAACATACAAAGATCTAGCCCCTAACTCCATCAATTTTATATTGACGTGACATTATTATACTAATAAAAAATTAATTTTAGTATAAAAATATGGATCCCATTTATTAAAAGCCAAAAATATAAATATGACCATCTCTTTTGATATGACGCTTAAGTGAATTTTTAATATTTTTTTTTGTCTAATTAAACTATTGATCTTTTCAAAATGGTACATATAAAACTCTTCATCTATATTTCATTAAACATATATTAAAAAAGTTTGATGTGGTATGTTGATTTCATTACTTGAACTTGATATTGATATGAAAAAATAATTTTTTAAAAATTAAAAGTAATTAAATATAATAAACTAATCAAATTAAATAAAAGTTTTTACTTTATGTAATTTTTTTATATGTAATTTCAATAAATTAATAACAAATTATAATGAGTATATAATTTTTCTCTACAATTATATATAAAAAATAAATCAAAATTATTATATTGCATGAAATATAATAATATTTTAATATTTTATCTAAGAATATTTTTTTTATAAATTATATTTTAATATATAAGGATTAAGAAGTTATTTTATATTAAATTAAATTTATAATATTTTAATTAATTATTTTATTTTATTAATTTTAAATTTCACAAATATTAATTTTTTTATAAATAATTTAAAAAATATTTATATAAAAATAAAAATTAATATATAGGTGCATAGATATTAATTTTTTATTTTTAACGTCACTTTGACAAAAATCATAAATTATAGACAAAAAGTTTTATATGTATAATTTTGAAAATGTTAATGATCTAATTGGATAAAAAAAAAAAAATTAAAGATTCACTTAAATTTCAGCGCAAAGGAAAGAGACCTATTTGTCCAGTTGATCTTTAATAAATATCAAAAATTAAAACTTAAAAATTAGAAAATAAAATACTAAAACAAATAAAGGAAAAAAATCTAAAATGGCAGACTTGGATGGTGAGTTGAAAGAGAAACAGACCAAAGGCTTGGCCAATGTACGCCGGCGTTGAGCTGTGGAGGTGGTGCGTTGGATCACAATAAGGTCACCACTTCCCTTGGTGGCCGATCTGATAGTGCTATATCGCCAACTGTGCTAACATTTGGCCGGCGGAGGCGCAATTTACTAGCATCTGGTGCGATCTGCTGGTGCTTGGCTGGCTTCGACGGCGACCGATAGGGATTGGAGCAGCAGTGATCGAAGGCAAGGACGGACGACGACGATGCTAGGTTGTTGGTTAGGTCGAGATTGGCCCTGCTAGCGATCATCAACCGGCAGCAACAGCGGCAAGATTAACCTTCATCATCGTGGCAACAAATGCAATTAATTGAAGAGAGTGGTTGTGAATTGACGGAGCAAGAAGCAACTTCACCCACGTCGGCAACTCTAATCCTCATGAAAATTACACCGGCGGTGATAAGAGCAACCCGTGCCCTCCAAAAAGTGACATCGCTAGGGATAAGAGCAGCCGGCGGTGATTTTTCTTTTTTAGTTTTTTATTTAAATAAAAGTAAAATTTTTATTTCATACTATTAATTAAATTTGTTTTAATAATATTTTTTAATAAGAATTCTTTTTTTAGTTTTTTATTTAAATAAAAGTAAAATTTTTATTTCATATTAATTAAATTTGTTTTAAAAATATTTTTTAATAAGAAATGGATCTTATTATAGGCATATGCCATATTATCAAAAGAATATTTTTTTTTATTGAAGTTTAGTGAGACTGATGGTGTTAAATCCTCAATTACAAACGAAGTTAATTATAAACTTGATTTTGCAAAAAAATAAATTTTATAGACCCTTATTTTAAAAGTACGAAACAACGAGGTACTTTTTTAAATATTTTTGTATTTATTACTATTATATTGTAAATTACATATTATTTTTAAATATTTATAAATTTTTTTTGCCATGATATATATATAATTTAATAAGTCATATATTACACTTTTTTTTTTTTTAAGAAAGAAAAATATCATGACTTATTTTATAAGAATTTGAATAATTTTTTAATTAATTCAATCATGTATGACTTCTTAAAATTCTATTTAGATTTACAAAATTTATATGATAATAATGTAAAAATTTATAAATTTTTACATGAAATATATATATGATTAGAATTTCTTCATGTTTCTTTTATATATATATATATATATATATATAATTTTATTATTTTAATTTTTGATACTATGATAGTTAATAAAATATTATGAGATATAATTTTGAATTAATTTCAATTTTGCATACTTAAAAAAAATAATAGCAAACATAATTTTATTACATCTTTTTCTTTTTCTTTTTAATATGCTTTTAATAATAAGTTTTTCTTGGAAAAATATATATATTTTTTAATAATTTGGTATTAATAGGCTAATAATTTATAGTGTTATAAAATATATTATGAAGTAAAACTTTAAATTTTCATTTTAATTTTTAATTTTGGTTTACTTTAAAAAATAATGGCAAATATAATTTCATTACATTTTTTTTAATTTATTTTTGACAATAAGCTTTAATTGGAATATATATATATATATATATATATATATATATATATATATATATATATATATATATTGATTGGTTAAAAATATACAGTATATATTATTGTATATATAAATATTTTTTACGTTATTTTTTATGTATTAATAAATAATATATATAATTTATTATAATATAAAATATTTATAAATTAAAAAAAAAAATACTGCGTGCAAAGTATTTGTTTCAAAAACTAGTATTTAAAAAGAAAAACTCTATCCAATTTGCTATTTAAGTAGGTTGAATTCAACGTAGATTAAATAGTAGTAAGATGTTATTTTAGGGAAAAGAAAACAATTTGATTAGTGATCTTAATGGGGAAGGAAGTTGGCGAGACGGCGACCTAATAAAAATTAAAATTAAGAAAAAGTAATGGCAATTACACCAAATATGAATTAGATAAGGTTTGGTGGGAATCTACCTCTAGGACCCACCAAGCACACCATAGAAGGAATTGCTGGGTCCTACAACATGGTTGGTGAGAACGTGGCGCTGACGTCAATGCTTTGATACTTGAAAATTGAAATGGACTTTATCACTTTGGGCCTTGTTTGTGTTTGTCTTGTTCCACTATTTCACCCATGTTGGACTTGGGTGCTAACTGTTAGCCAAGTTGTCGCAATCTTTAAACGAGGTCAATGGGAAACTACGCTATGTTTGGGAATTGTTTTTTTTTTAAAATAAATTTTATTAATAAAAATAATTTAAAATTTATACTATTATTTAAAATAGTAGAAAATAGAAATTACACCCATACACATAGACTTTTAAGTATTAAGTGGTTCGATACTTAATATATGTATTTATCGTTATATTATATTATTGATTTTTATTAAGATAATATTTTATTAATTTTTATGTAGATTTATTGAATTTAATAAATACACACATACACATGTATATAATATGATTATGTAACTATTTTAGTGTATAATATATTAATATTTTATTTATAATTTAATAATTAAAATTAAAAGATATACTATTACATTAAAATTAGAATTGCAATGGTAATTTGACCGAGTCAAAGTGTGGAAATGCTTTTAGGAAGTTTAAAATCTAATTAGAATAACACTTTAAATTTATAAATTAAGTCTAAATTTCGCCAAAAGCGATAAAAAAAAAAAAAAAAAAACAAAGTTTTATATTTTAGAATCATGAAATGTTCAAAATTTTAAAAAATATATACTACAAAACAATATTTTGTTTGGCTGCCTTAGTGCTTTTTTGTTTTTTTTTTTTTTTTTTGGTGAGGAATTGCGTTAACTATTGTTACTGTTTTGGGTTTGCTATTCTTTTATTTTTTTTCCCTACCAAAAACAATAAACTCGTTGGGTTTACATCATTTTTTTTTTTTTAAGCCTTTTTACGTAATTATTTTTGAAATAAAAATAAAAATTTAGAAACCACAAAATGTGATTTCTTCTTTTTGTTTATTGTTAGCAAAACGAAAGGTGGACTCTATGCCATCTCTAACACACCCACCAACCCTTTTGTTGGAATGGTAAACAGGAGCAGAGTGGGCCTTTAGGGTAGACAATTAAGATCGTTTTAGGAACTCTAATTATAAAGCCTCCAATTATATATACATACGATAGAGTTTTAATTTATCAATTTTAAGTGTTAAATTAATTAATTTAAAAGTTTAAGGGGATAAAGTAACTAATCGTGATAAATTTAGAGGTAAAAAATGTATTCGATCTTACTGAAAATTAATATGTTTATGTTAAAATATTTTTAGGAAACTGTTTTTAAATTTTATAAAGTTTAAAAAAAATTGTAGTTTTAGAAAAATTGAATTTTTTTATTTTTTAATTATGATTTATTAAAAATAATTAATTTTGTTTGAAAATAAAAAATATTTTAAAATATATTAACTTTTTAAAATTCAACAAAAATTCAATTTCAAACTGACATCAAATAAATTTTTGAAAGATTTGCATGGGGATGGGGAGGAGTAGTGGAGGTCGGAGGACGATGTTGATGATGTTGCGACTTGCCAATAGTGGTGGTGCTATTTTTCCTTTTTTGAGAAAGATTTGCTGTTTTAAACAATAGTTATTTTCTAAATATGATTTTAAAAATATAAAAATTAGTTTTATATATATATATATTTTAATGAAAAATTGAGTTAAATGGGTCTAAATAGAAAGTTTTATTATAAATATATTTTTTTTAATATTAAAAAGGGAAAATTTAATATTGGAGAAGTTCGAATTCTGACATCTACTCATAAAATATATCATGTCATTGTATTATAAATATATCATATTTCTATTTAATTTTATACCTAATTAGATATCTTAAAAAATTTAAAACCAAATTCAACTGTTTTTTTTTTTAATTCACTCTTTTATTTTATTTTTTGTATAATTATATTCATAATTTTAAAAATTAATAATTTTAATAAAATATCCACTATTTCTTGAAAAAAAATATATAATCAGTCGATATTGAAAAATTCAATTGGACCAATTGAAAGGGACAACCTATATATTTTTTTTATTTTTTTTTTTCCTTAAAGTTTGAGACACTCAAACTAATATCTATTTCCAAATTGTGAGATATGTCTTCATCTGAACTTGTCAAGATTGAGGTAAATTAATTAGCTAATTTGTATTAAATACTTCTTATGGTAGTGATTTTTTTATTTTTTTTTTAAATCCAAACATGAGACTTTATTAATTTGAACAATCAAAAATCAAAACATTAACAAGAAAAGGAGGGGTATCAACCCATTCCTTAGCATCAGACATAGAACCAGCCTCTTTAGCTAACATATGAGTTACTGTATTCGCTGATCACCTTACAAATCTCAGAAAAATATTTGTAAATTGAGAGATAAAATCCTTGCAATCACCAATGATCAAACCATAAGTAGTATTAACCGCAGACAAATTAACAATGCTTTGAACCACCTGCTGAGCATCTATCTCCAATATTAAATTATCCTAACTTTTGGACTTTAGCCAACTCAAAGCCTCTCTTGCACCCATTGCTTCAGCTTCTTTTGGAGACAAGCAACCAGTCATACCCTTGGACATTGCTGCAACTAATTTGCCTCTGTTATCCCTTACAACGCAGCCAAAACCAACTCTTCCTGCTTCACGAAATAAAGCTGCATCAATATTTGCTTTAAATTTGCCTTCAGCTGGTCTTGTCCATACCAGATCACCATCCCCAAAATTGTTACTACTTGAAACCTGAAAGTTGAACTTTTGAGCCATTTGCCATTCTTGTAGCGAACAACCTGCAAAATTTAGAAGGGAACGTGCATGCCAACTCTTCTCGTTCCATACCACATCATTTTTATTTTTCCATAAGCACCAGCAGATCATAGCCATTAGTTCACTTTCCCCTTTAGTGTGAGTGGTCAAAAAATTATAGACCCAAGTGTAGAAATTCAAACCAGCACTTCTTATCCATACTAGGTCTGTTAATAGCCAGCACTCTCGAGCAAAGGCACAATCAAAGAGAATATGAACAGTAGTTTCAACATGGCTTAAACATACCTGACAAGTTTCACCAATTTGAACCCTCCTAGTTCTAAGAGCGTCTGCTGTTGGGAGACAATCTGAACATGCCCTCCAGAGTAGATTTTTAACTTTACCAGGTACTTTCATTTTCCATAAGCGCTTCCAAATTAACGCAGGATCATTAGGAATTTCTCCATAAGACAAACGATAGTAGCTTTTGACTGAGTATGTACCATGGTTATCTTTGAACCATATCAATTCATCTTTCACATACCTCATGTTTAATGGTATTTGTTGAATGAGAGTCTGATCTCTATTGTTGAATATGTCCCTTAATATGTCTTCATCCCATCCCCTTCTACCTTCCAAAAACAAACTAGAAACCTTTGCGTCTTAAAGACCTGGTGGAATTGCCGATTCAATTAAGCCATTTTCCACATTTGGAAGCCAGGGGTCCTTCCAAATGGAAATATCCTCTCCATTTCCTACCCGAAACCTTCTACCAGCTTGTAACAGTTTCTGTGTTTCCCACAAGCTTCGCCATACGTAGCTTGGATTGGTACCAATTCCAGCATCAAGAAAAGACGAATTCGCATAGTATCTAGCTTTAAAAATGCGAGCAACCAATGAGTTTGGTTGTGTGATAAGTCTCCAAGCTTGCTTACCAAACATAGCCAAATTAAATTCCCAAAGCTTTTTAAAACCAATGCCCCCCAAACTCTTAGGATAGCAAAGCCTATCCCAAGCCTTCCAATTATTACCTTTCTTTCCTGGCTGTTTCTGTCCCCATCAGAAGGAATTTAACATTTGTTCCAACTCAGCACACAAATCAAGTGGAAGTAAGAATACATTCATAGCATAATTTGGCAATGCTTGAGCAACTGTTTTAATTAAAATTTCTTTACCTGCTCGTGACAGAGACTTGTTATTCCAACCTTGAATGCGATGCCATACCTTGTCCTTAATGAAAGCAAACCCCTCCTTCTTGCTTCTGCCTATCATTGACGGTAAACCCAGATACTTCCCATGATCACTTGTTTCATGCACATTCAGAATACGACATACAACTTCCTTATCTTCCCCTTTTGTATTTGCACTGAAGAAAATAGAGGATTTTTGGAAGTTGATCATCTGTCCAGAAGCTAATTCATATGTTTTTAACACTTCTTTTGTAACCTCACCCTCCTGCTGTTTCGCCTTAAAGAACATGAGACAATCATCAGCAAAGAAAAGATGACTCACCCTGGGCGCATTTCTTGCCACACTACAACTATGAAGTTGCCCAATCTGCTCTTTGTGATTTAATAAAAAAACTCAAACCTCCTGCACATAAAATGAAAAGGTAAGGAGACAATGGGTCTCCCTGCATTAGATCTCTTTCAGGAATTATTGGTCCGAGCTCAACACCATCCTGTAATATAAAGTACCGAACCGTAGTAACACAGTACATCACCCTCTAAACCCATTCCTCACAGAAACCCAATTTGAGCATCATAACCTCAAGAAACTTCCATTCTATCCGATCGTAGGCTTTGCTCATATCGATCTTGAAAGCAGCTACACCTTCTTTACCTTGTCTTTTCCGCTTCAAACAATGAATTATTTCAAAGGCGATTAAAATATTACCAGTTATTAATCTCCCTTAAACAAAAGCACTATGGTTCTCGAAAATGATTTGAGGAAGAAGGCCCTTCATCCGATTAGCAAGCACTTTAGAGATTACCTTGTAGACAACATTACATAGTGCTATAGGACGAAGCTCTGTCATGGAAGTTGGGTTCTTAATTTTTGGAATCAGTACTAACGCTGTATCATTAAGCCCTTCAAAGAAACACCCCTGTTCAAAAAAATTATTGCAAAGTTTAATCACATCATTACCCACGATGTCCCAGAATTGTTGAAAGAATGCAACATTCATCCCATCTAATCCAGGTGATTTATCTGGGTTCATTCCAAAGAGAGCATCTCGAATTTCATCCTCATAGAGCAGAGCCATTAAATTCAAATTCTGGTCTCGTGTAATCATTGGATTGACTAGCTCAGTAATTGTATCAGAGTTCCCATTGATAGAGGTAAAAATCTCTTTGAAATAATCAGTCATTAATACTCCCAAATCCCTATTTTGATAATGCCACATACCTGCCTTGTCCTTAAGCTTCTCAATTCTGTTATTCTTTCGTCTTTTAGAGGTATAACTATGGAAGAATTTTGTGTTTGAGTCCCCCTCGCTGAGCCAGAAATGTTTGGCTCTTTGTTGCCAATAAGTCTCTTGTTGCTTAAAGAGTCTTGCATATTCAAGTGATGCCTTTCTAAACTCATCTATCCCTAATTCGTCTCGACGATGCCACAACTCTTTGATGCGAGTTCTATTAGCAGTCACTCTACCACGAAAATCAGAGACCAGTGTAGATCCCCAGTTCATCAACTCCTTCCCACAAGTTGTAATTTTATCTTTTATATTGCAATCTTGGTATCGATTCCAACATTCAGTCACTACTGCTTCACAATTGTTGTCTCTGAGCCATACATTTTTGAACTTAAATTTCCTCACACGAGGAATATACATGACTTTTACTCAATTCCAGAAAGATGGGAAGATGATCTGATGAAGATGTTTCAAGAGACATCAATCTAGCTTCACTAAACATATAAAGCCAACTTTTAGTAGCAAAACCCCTATCCAATTTTTCTTCGATCCAATTATCCGTCCCACGCCCCCTTTCCCATGTGAATTGATATCCTTCCATTACCATATCAATCAAATTGCTGTCTAAAATTGCTGAACAAAAACCATTCATCAATCAGTATGGATGATTGAGTCGTCCCCTCTTCTCATAAGCATGGAGAAGATCGTTGAAATCACCCATTAAATACCATGGCAATGAACTTTGAGAAGCAAGATTTCTAAGAAGATCCCATGATTCAATGAGCATGTTTCTATCTAGGATTCTATAAAAACCAGTAAATCTCCAAATTCCCCATTCTGTGATGGATACTTCAGCATCAATAAAGTTAGAAGAGTGAGCCAAAATTTTGAATGAATCCATTTCTTTCCAAAACATAGCAAGCCCACCACTATGGCCTAAAGGATCTACCACAAATAACCCATCATATCCAAGCTGGTTCTGAATCCTCTCCAGCTTGTTTCTAGAGGCAGGAGTTTCAATAAGGAAAATAATTTTTGACTTTTTCAGAAGGACAATATCCTTTAAAACTTGGACTGCACGTGGGTTGCCAAGCCCACGGCAGTTCCATGCAAGGGTACTCATAATGATAGGCGGGCCTAGTGAACAGGTCCCGCCTCCAACTCGTTTTTTGAGCCCATTTCATGATCTTCAATTGGGCCCGTTTCTAGTCCATTAGAACTACCCACACCACGTTTCCCATCTTCCTTTCTTCTTCTTTTTATTTCATTCAACACAGTTCCCTCTTTCTCAGATTGGAAAATATCCTGATTTTTAGGAGTATCAATATCTCCATGTTGGCTTACCTTTTTTAGTTGCTTGCCCCCATTAGTTCTTAAGTTTATGCTCTTGCTCCCTTCCCGAGTGCCACTAACACTGGAACTTTCCATGGTTGGTAATGTGGCTCCTAAATTAGCGGGATCCACATTCATGGCCTCCCTGTCAACTCCGGCAGATTCAGTCACCAGCCGCGGTGGCTCCGATCTAAGCCATTTTTCCCCAGTAGGATGATTAGTTCTCCGAGTACTTGCCTTCATCCATATGCCATACAGTCTTTCCACCTCACCAGTAGGATTGTTAAATAGTTGTTCACAGAAGCTTTCAGTATGGCCTAGTAACCCACAGATGAAACAAAATACATTCAATCTTTCATATTTGAAATCAATCCATAACCACTCACCACCCGCTTTCTTAATTTTCATTCTCTTCTTAAAAGGTTTTCGAACATCAATTGCCACTTTGATCCTCAGATAGTTCCTCCATACACCAGTAAAATTGTTAGGTTCTGAGGACACAAAACCTCCTACATAATTCCTAATTTCCCTCACAATCCTTTCTGAGTGAAAACCCGCAGGTAAATTATAGACTTGCACCCAAAATTCAGCATCATACAATGGCACTCCTTTCAGCTGCTCATCTTTCCTCAGCCTTTTAACTATTAGAATGTGTTGTTCAAATGACCATGGACCATTTTCTAGGACACGCTTTAGACCAAGTTCATGAAAGAACTGGAATAAATAGCACTGTGATTCCAATTCCTTGATGCATACCCCACGAACTGGTCTCCACACTGAAGCAAGAGTATTTTTCATAGCAGAGAAATTGAAACTTTTATCAGTGAGAAATCTACCCACCAAACACCAACGATAATCTTCTTTTGCTGGTCCAGCTTCTTCTCCAGCAATAACCAGCCCTCCTTCCTCCTCCATTATGTTTAAAGAGGCATAAGCAACCTCAATTGATTTGTTCTTAGAGGAACTACTGCTCGTCATAATAGCTGGGAAATTCTTGCTATAGTCTGGCACCAAAACAAATGAGAAAGAAGAGAAAAACTAGAGAACAGGAATACTAAATGCAAATGGGAACAAAATTATGGAGAACTTGTCATATAGATAAGAGAAAACCTAACTTGCCATGACGACAAGAGAAAAAAAAAAATAAGACATCAGGGTGCTTTAATTTGCATAACATTTTTCTTTTTAATTCTTCAATGTGTTTATAGTAGCGATTTTAATTTCAATGACTACACTCAGACAGTAGATCTTTTTTTCAGAGACTCATTTCTATTAATGGAAAATATGCAATTTTTTTTTAAGTATTGGGAATAGATAGATTAATATTATTATCAATGATACTTAAACTTGACGTTGATGCATAATTAGAAAGTATACAATTCAACAACAAACAGTTGAATTACCATTTATTTTGCTTTTTATTTTACACATTTATCCCTCTCTTTTATATTTAATTCACATCTCAAATTTTAAAGTTAAAATTATAATTTTCTTGATGAATTTAGGTTTATTACGTTAAATTATGAATTACTAATGATAACATGACACGTCGACGCGTTAATTACAATACATATTTCATGATTCAAATAGTTAATTATCATATTCACTTTATAGGGTAATTGTTGTATAACATAAAAAAAATCATGATTGAATAGTTCATAATATGACATGATAAATTAAATTCTCCTAACATTTTTTATCTTTTCCCCTCCTTTTCTCTCCCTCTCATTTCTAACTTGTAAAAAACAAGAGAGTTGAATGCAATAATGTCTTATCTTCAACTTCTTTCACATTATTTTATTTCCCCTTTCTTTTTTTCCCCAACTATTTTTTGCTAAACAAAATGTTAATACTTTGATACTTAAGAAATATAAGGATTTTGTGTAAAAAAAGAAAAGGAAGGAATATGAAAATATTCACCATATCTTTTACTTCATAATCTCCACAACTAATTGATTTAATATCTCCACATTTATTTTTTATTTTAGCTTTATAGATAATTTTATCTTAAACTTTGCGTGGTTTTTATAATCATACCTTATTCTTTTTTTTTTATCAGTTCTATTTTAATTTAAAATTTTAATTGCAATTATACTCTAGAGTTAAATTAAAATAATAATAATAATGATTTTAAAGTAAAAAGTGAATTAACCTTAAAACTTATTATACCATACTATCAATTTAATTTTTAAATTTTGATAGATTGGATTTTTTAACTTTGTGAATTTGGTAAACTACTAATAATCAAATTAATTAATTAAATTTGTAAAGTTAAAGAGCTCAATTAATTTCAATTGAAATTTAAAACTTAAATTGATAATATAATATAATAAGTTTAATGATCAATTTTATTTTTTGACCTTTTAATTAATAAATTTTTTCCTAGAATTTTGTTTTAAAGTAGAATTACAATTAAATTTCGAAATTATAGTAGAATTGACACAAAATAAAAAAAAAATACTATATAATTATAAAAATACACAAAATTAAAGGTAAATTTATCTATTAAACCATTTATTTTCTAAATATATATAATCCATTTCATTATAACATACCAATGATACCAGACAACAATGAAAGTGACTTATAACAAAGAAATGTTCTTAAGCCAACATGCATAGGATTTAGGGAAAATTTCAAAAATAACCTTAAAACATTAATAAATATCATTTAGACGGTATTAATATTTTTATTTCAAAAATATCGTTCCTCACTAGGATTATAACTATTATACGGTCTTTGGGCTGCTGAGATTCTAGATCCACCCAAACGATGAGACACGTGTGCAACTCCAACTCAAAACAAGGACTCGTGTCCCATCAATCATGGTTGCTTGTGCTAATGAGTTTCTTGTCTCTCATCACTGGACTATTGTTTGTATTTCAAGCCCTACACCTAATTTAACTTCTTATACTCTCATAAATATTAGGTGCCTTTTTTAATCTATCTAATTTAATATTTAAATTTCTTATCATGAATTATAAGGCATTTTCCTTTTTAAAATGCTTAATGATTTAAAGGAAATTAATTTTTTTTAAAAAATTATAATTATACAAAAATCTTTTAAAATAAATTATTTCACTTTTTTTTTTAAATTTTAATTACTATTAGATTATAAATTAAAAATGAGCTAATGCTTTGTAGATTTGTCTTTTTTATTTAATTTATATTTTTTAAAAAATATTTTAATATAAGAGAATTATTATTATTATTATTATTAGTATTAAGTTTAAATAAATATAAATAAAAATGGTATATGTTCGGTATATGTATGTTTTAGAATAACATTTATTTCATGCAAATTTGAAACAATTAAAAATATAAATTAACAGTAGATGGTATACGTATACCAAAATTTGGTATATGTTTAATATCTGTAACTACTTTATATATATATATATATATATATAAATTGCAAATTTGAAAAAATTAAAAAGATAAACTAACAACAAGTGGTATACATATACCAAAATTTGGTATACGTTTAGCATATGCAACTACTTTAATATATACATATTGCAATTTTGAAATATTAAAAAGATAAACTAATAGTAAATGATATATATATATATATACCAAAATTTTGTATACGTTAAATATATGTTTGGTATCTACAACTACTTTAATATATACAAATTGCAAATTTGAAAAATTAAAAAGATATATAGACTAAAAGTAAATGGTATACGTATTGCCAACATTTAGTATATGTTAAATATATGTTTGGTATCCACAACTATTTTATTAGTAAATCGTATACGTATACAAAAATATTGTAGATATTACGTATATATTTGGTATATGCAACCACTCTATATATACACATATTGTAAATTTTAAAAAATTTAAAATATAAACTAACAGTAAATGGTATATGTAAATGAAAATATAGTATAGTATATGTTACGTATATGTTTAGTAAACCGAAATTGGGTATATGTTTAGTATCTGCAACTATTTTAATATATACAGATTGCAAATTTAAAAATATATATAAATTAACAGTAAATAGTATACGTATACCAAAAATTTGTATACGTTAAGTATATGTTTGGTATTTGTAACTACTTTAAAATATATATATATATTAATTTAATTAATTAATTAATTAAAAAATTTTAGTTAAATTAATTAATTACTTGTGGTATATAAAAAATAATTAATGAACTTTTTTTAATGAATAAATAAATTTATTTATTTAATCTCAAATAAAATTCAAATAAATTTATTTAATCTCAAAATTAATTCTCAAGTCTTGAACATATTTATTTAATCTTAAATAAACTTAAACTTAAATAGTTTAAATTCAAATTGAAATTAATAAATTATTACTTAAATAATATATTTTTTAAAAAATATATTTAATATTATAAAATTAGATGTTTGATAAATTGATTGAGTATTATTATAATTTTTGAATTGAGTTGAATTTGGTATTCAAATTATTTGAGATCAATTAATAGCACTTCCAAAATTAAAAAAACAAGAAAATAAAATAAAATAAATTAAAAATCCAATCTTCAAGCTTTCCACTTTCCCACTCAAACTAGTTAGCTAAGTTTGATTAGATAGCTCATGATGATGTGCCTACGCTATTATTTTATTGATATGAAAATATAAATTCAGTAGGGTTCATGTTGTCCTTTGACAGTCACATATACTTGGGAATTGGGAAAATAAAACTCAAGTCCCTTTTCAAAAAGCACAGGTGACGTCAAAATGAAAGAAGGAAAAGGAGAAAACATTAAAAAAAATAATAATAATAAATTTGAAAAATAAGATATCGTATATTTGATATTTTTTAAAGAAAAATCGTGGAGGATGTAATTTTTTCTAGGATTTAAACCAAACAACTTTAATGGGCTTAAATTAAGCTACGGGCTAACCAAAAACACTATTGCCTAATGAAGTAAGAAAAAGTCTAGCCCAAACAAGAGCCTAAGGAATTGAAGTAATTAACAATGACAAATACACATACTTGGCTCCTAATATTTTTCAATTCTTTTATATTAAAAATTTATTAAAATTATCTTTATAAATAAAATAATTTTATTTTTAAATATTATAAATTTATTACCATTAAACTAATCATCTAATAATTGATTGTTTATCTCATAGTATAGTATTATAGATCATGAGTTAAAAACTTAACATATCTCTTTTAATATTTCTAATAAAAAAACTTAACACATCTCTTTTAGTATTTCTAATAATATATCAAATATTATAAATTATTTATTTATTTATTATTAAGAAAAATTTAAAAATTAAATTAATATCATTAATGAATATTGTGGTAAAATATAATATCCTAAAATTTTAGAATGTATATTTTAAGTAATTTTTTTAAATTTCAATATATTATTTGTACACTAAAAAATAATTTTATAAAATGATTAATTAATATAACAATTAGTTTTATAATACTATTAAAAACCCTCCACTGTAACTTATATTTACTCCTTTAAGTTAAGGATTAAAAAAAAAACTTTATTTTAATTTAGATATTAATTTCAATTTTAAAGTGAATCAAACACATTCTAAAAATACCATCAATTATTGTAAAATTAATACAAATTTATCTTATTAATTATAATCGTGCAATTCACTAGTTTATATAACAACTAGTAAAATGAATAAGAACACCAATCTAGTAGTACAGTAGTACCACTAGATTTGTTCATGATTTTGGGGACAACGCTCGACCAAAAATCATACATGGATAAGAGGTTTTTCTTCCAAACTCGACCCAGAATAGTGTATGAAAAAGCTCATTTTTCCAGGTCGGGCCAGAGATTCAATGGATTAGGCATGGATATTATTCTGTATTTTTTTTTCCTTTTAAAAAATAAAGATCAATTTACATTTTATCTCACCTTTACATTTGGGTTGAGCACGGTTCGGGGGAATCCGGAGATTTGAAAATTTTCGGAACCGAACCGAACTTCGGAGATTTTCAAAATGAGATTTTCAGAACCGAACCATAAGGAAAAATCTCCGTTCCGAACCGTCCCGATTTTTCGGGACGGTTCGAGACGGAAATTCGGGTCTAATGAGATGGTTCGGTAAGGAACGGGACAAAACGGAGATTTGGATATTTTCTATTTTTAAATAATTAAAAATTAAATTTTATTTATATATTATTCAATCTCATTAAATGTATTGCTAATTCAATATCAAAGTGCTAGTATATATATATATTGCAACTACTAATTTGAAAATGAAATTTTATAATTAATAAAATTTAAATTTTACTTATACATTATTAAATTTCTTTAAATGTGTTGCTAATTCAATATCAAAGTGTGTGTATATATATATATATATATTGCAACTACTAATTTGAAAATAAAATTTTATAATTAATAAAAATTAAATTTGACTTATACATTATTGAATTTCCTTAAATGTGTTGCTAATTCAATATCAAAATGTGTGTTTATATATATATATATATATAAGAACCCTTTAAATCGATTCTAGTTTCGGTTCTTCGATTCGGGATGGTTCGGTACGGTTCTCGGTATGGATAACTACTAATCTCCAGAACCATACAAAAAAAAAAAATCAGGACGGTTCGGTTCGAAGAAAGTCAAATGGTCAACGGATGATTTTCGGTTCTGAATATTTTCAATTCAGATTTTCGATACGGTTCGGTATCTCCAAGTCCTGTGTTCAGCCCTACTTTACATAAAGAGGAATATTATAACAAAATATTTCCACAAAGTAATTTGGTCTCACGTCCATATAATCATGGTTAAGATTTTCTTTTGTTGTGTTAGGGTATTGGAACCCATATTGTACCAAAGCAAACCTATTGCAGGTAAAAAAGGACAAAATTCTACCAACCAAAACAACTTTTTACAAT
>CATKHJ010472248.1:0-18744 GCA_949750685.1 Vernicia montana
ATACAAAATTAAAACCTTGGATTTAGGAGCAAATTTCAATTAGGTTTTTTAGTAACAAAATTTAAATTTGCAGCTCAAAGGCACTTAATTAATTTCCCTAGCATGCAAAATTTAATTCTATATTATTTTTAATTCTATAGACATTAAAGGCACTTGTTGTTTTATTTGGTGGCTTAGTGCTATCATATTGCAAATTGCATTCAAAATCTTAATTTAAATATAATTATGTTCATATCTCAATTTGAATAAAATTTTAGCGATTTGAGTTGTTGAGTGAATTTATGGTAAAAAAAGAGAATTAAAAAAAAGAATTTGAACCTGAATTTGTTCTAAAATCATATAAATATTTACGAGACATTATTCCATTTTAAATAATTAAATTATATATATATATACACTGATTAATTAATTAAAATAAATAATCATGCTGCAAAGCAAAAAAAAAATTAATTAAACACTGATTATTTATATTTATATATTTTTTTCAATAATTGAAAAAATTACAAATAAGGATGACAAAGAAGATTATATAGGGCTTGCACCATACACAGGCAACAAATAGTGTTACAGGATCTCGCAAACTATAAATGAAGAATTTAGAGGCATATGTATAAAAAAAAATTCAGCCTTAATTATCCTCCATCTACAAATTGAAGGATCCGATTGGCAATTTTGCCGAATGAAATCTGACTATCTTTGTTTCTTTGCCGAAGAAATCTGACTATCTAATTATCTATGGACCATTTAATTGTTTTGTTAAAAATAGGATACCTTCATTAATATGATCAAAATTTCAGAGACTAAATATTTTACCTAAATTTGATGCAAAAAAAAATAATATATATATATATATATATATATATATATATATAAAATTAAAAAAAAATCAGGGGTCCACAATCCAGATGTTTGAGATGCATACGTGGCAAAATCAGAGCCACTCATCTAACAAAACTTGACCACGGTTCCTTCTGATCATCTCTCTCATTCCAAAGATCTCGCGAAGCAAAGACGCCACTCGCCGTTTCAGAGAGAGGAATCGAATCAAAACGAAAAAATCAAAACATTTGCAGAAGAGAAAATTGTAGAAGAAGATGTTGCGAGTTGCAGCGAAGAGGCTATCTTCTCTTTGTTCTTCGCCGCCGCCGTCGTGGAGGCCCAACCAGGCTGCCTCAGCAATCTTGTTCCGGAACCCGATCAACGGCGGCGATTCATCCTCCTCCTCCGATGACTTTAGATCGAAACCCTTGAATTATTACTTTGCTTTCCGGCCTGACTTCCACCTTCCTAATAGAGGTTTTTCTTTTCCTCTTTACTCTTCCCAAATTTAGGTTTTCAAGATTTTTTTCCCTAATGCGATACTCTCTGCTCTTCTCAAATTTAGTTTTTTTTTTCCTTGTAATGTTATGAGTATAGTATGTTGTTTTCGGTTTGAATTTGGGAAATATTTAGTGGATTTATTTTGCTGCTTTTGGAGCTTTATTAGGGATTCAGTTTTGCGATTGAAATTGGTTACGGATCTATGTTTGCTTAATTGTTAACCATTGAAATACCATTAACGTAACTTGTGGAATAAATGAACATGGAATTCATTTAATTTGCAAATGAATTTAATTAAAAAAGATTCATTTTCTTCATGTTTGATTAAGTGTAAAATTCATTTTGAATAGCTTCATTAATGTTATTAGCTTGTGTTAAGTTCGGTAGAATTTGAGTCGAGTATAACCAATTCCATAGAATTAACAATTTTGAATTCCAAATGAATTTTCATTCATACCAAACACTTCAATTGTGGATTTACAAATGAATTCCTTAAAATTGTATGGAGTTCATTTATACCAAACAAGGTAGGGTATCAGTTCTGTTGTTATATTGCTAGGGTATTCTGGCATGATAAAGGTTGGGAATTTGATTTTCAATATCCATCTCCTCATGCATTGGAGATTCAAACTGAGGTTAAAGGAATTATCTTTTATACTTTTAATATTTTATATCTTATGGCTGCTGTTGAAAGTTCCATAACACAATCATTGCTCCATAGATTAGCATTAGGGAAGAAGAAGGGGAAAAAGGTCAAAACTTTTCAAAATGTTATGAGCAATAATTGAGATATCTTTCCCAGAGAGAGTTAATGTACTTGTCTGTTATACTATACCCATTTTGAAGAGCCAGAATTTAGTCATTGGTCTTTCAATATAACATAAACTACAGCCAAGATGTTCTGGATATTTGAAAATTTTATGTTATTTATTACTGTAGTGTTGAGCGGGATTCATCTTGCATCCATGGTTTTCTTACTTAGTTCTTCTCCATTTGTTATTTTCTTATCCTGTGTCTAATAATAAACGATAAGGAACTTGAGAAGTGAAATCATTTCCTTATGGTGAAATAGATATGTTAAGAGTTATTAAAGGGCAAAGTAAGGCAATGAGACCTTTAATTACTTCTGATCTTCTGGTTTTAAGTTCTTCATTGGAAATTAGTTGGTCATAACTTTTTAGCAGTAGATTAGAAGTTAAATTTGTAAGTTCTACACTTATACTTAAAGATACATTGGTTTCTATCTATGGCATCATATGTGTAAGCAATATGATTTTGGTGAAAAGAGAGAATGTATTGACAATGATGCTTGAGAGGTTGGTATATGATATACAAATTTGTTGTGGTCAGGCATTTCCAGGGTAATTAATGATGGAACCCCCCAATTCCAGAACAGGTGCAGATGCTATAAACAGTTCTGGTCAAGTATCATTACATCAGAATTTGGAAATTTTTCAATAGTTCTTTCCTGTTCTCTGTTCTTTAACATGTTCAACTTGGTCATTGAATGTACTGTAAATGCTTTAGCGCTTCTTTCACTTGTAACTTGTATTAGCAGAATGGATACCATGTGACTCAAAGGGGCCTGTTTCCTATTTTCTAGAAACTGTCTGGTCTCACCTCAGAAATTTTCTTTTGGGTTTTCTCAACTCAGCCCTGAGTTCTTAATCAAAACCAATAAAGGATTTGTTTTTATTCAAAAGGAACTAGGATGACTCTTGATGGATACTCTATTCACTTATATACTAGAATCAAGATGCCATATTGGCACATACCATTTATTTTTTAAATTTTCTCTCAGATGTAGATGGTATGCAGTGATAGTTTTATCCTACTTGTTGTGTGGTAATTTGCAAAACTGATCCTTAGGAATATACTGCAACAATGGGGTTTTGTTTTCTGATTCCCATTTTGTGAAGAAGAATGGCGGAGTTCAGAAGCATCATGGAAGCATGAGCTGGTATCATGTGAAGGGAATTGTGTGGTACTTCTTTTAGTGGCACCCTAAAATCATTCATTGTTCCTTCAAGAATAGACTATTGCAAAGCATGTGTATAACGGCATGTACACATTGTACAATTTCCACCTTTTTTTTTCTCTTTGATTGTCCTCTATAAATCAAGATAGGTCTTTTATTTTTCAGGCATATTACACCAGGACAGTTGTTTGCATTCTTGAGTTTTATTTAGTGAGGATATGATTATTCTTGGTTTCAGGATTCTCTTCTGAATCACTCACCCCAAGAAAGGAAGATGGCATAGTTTCAGATGTTCCAGCAACAGTGGCGGCTGTTAAGAACCCTACCTCTAAGATAGTTTATGATGAGTACAACCATGAGCGTTTCCCTCCAGGTGATCCTAGCAAGCGGGCATTTGCCTATTTTGTCCTTACAGGTGGCAGGTTTGTCTATGCTTCATTGATCCGTCTCCTTATCCTCAAGTTTGTGGTGAGCATGTCTGCTAGTAAGGATGTTCTTGCACTTGCCTCTGTTGAGGTTGATCTCTCAAGCATTGAGCCAGGCACCACTGTGACTGTTAAGTGGCGTGGAAAGCCAGTTTTCATCAGGCGCCGAACAGAAGAGGACATCAAGTTGGCAAATAGTGTAGAGTTGGGATCTCTTCGTGATCCACAGCCAGATGCAGAGAGGGTCAAGGACCCTGAATGGCTAATTGTTATTGGGGTCTGCACACATTTGGGTTGCATTCCCTTGCCAAATGCTGGTGATTTTGGTGGCTGGTTTTGCCCATGCCATGGTTCACATTATGATATCTCTGGCAGGATTCGGAAGGGTCCAGCACCATACAATCTGGAGGTTCCCACTTACTCCTTTTTGGATGAGAACAAGTTAATGATTGGCTGAGGTTTATACTTCATTGAAACATGTTTCTTTTGGACATTTTTTTTAAAAATTAAATCTGATAATGCCGAAGAGTTGTTGCATATCTTGTTTTGTGCCCCAAACTTATTTGGGATGTGTTTATTGTTTAGGGATGCTATGCAACTTGGTTATTGTAACTGCCACTGGTCAGAGCTGCTCTTAATTCTGAATAAGTTGCCTTTGTTAGCATGGATGCTCTTTGAAACCTGATATTTTCAGGATAGTGCTGTTAAATTATTTTTATCAGGCATATAGTGTTGTGCCCACCAGATATTCCTTTGTTTTTTTATATAGATGTTACTAGGCAACTTGAGCAATACAAATATTTTTTAGTTATGTTTGTATTATTGTTTGAAAAGATTACTTATAGGTCACTAAAATTATTTTTGAACTATATCTAGAATGATACTTTTAACAAGGCAATCTCAATCTCAATGTCAGACTCTTTTTATCTCTGAATGGCACAACTACATTAGTTTTATGTTCGATGAGATACTCCTTTGTTTCTAGGCCTATTGAATTTTAACTGCAGAGGATTCAAGTTAGCCCATCAACTCAAAACAATTTGAACTATTACATGTAATGAATGAACTGTGAGCTTATCAAAATTTTCAAGCTTGAGAACCAAGGTTTAATTGGTTTCAATTGCCATGGGAAAACAAAGTATTTTGAGCTTTGTTTGTCATCTCTCAAAGATGCCCTTAACATAGACCATTCCTTTTTCACTAAGCTGAAGCTCCTTCCTCATTTCCTCTACTTGCTGATCATCTCCTTGAACTACGATCTCAGATACGGTCCCATCATCAACAATCATTTTAACCTTGATCTGCTCCTTTCTCGATGCCCGCTTCCAGTAGTAAGCTCCTCTGCATTCCATTCTAAAAGCATTAGCACTGTAGATATAATGTTTTGGAGGTGAAACTAGGGTTAAAAAAAAAAAACCTTCATTAGAGAAGTAAAATGTCAGAGATTTTTTCACTTACGCCAATGGACTTAGAATGGTGATCCAGAACCAGTTGTTGCCAAAGTCTGGGAAAGTTATAGTAAGCACAAGGGCAACACTTGCTAAGCTTATACATGTGCAAAAAGTAAGCAATGCTGCTTGGCCCCGGCTTGGAGCCATTATGCCTTCAAACCTACATTTCAAATTCATATATAAATATAAACAAACCATCTAGTGAAAACTTTGTCCATGGTAAGTAGTGTTGCAAAATAAATTATTGTATGTGTTATACTAATAATTTACATGTGTTACCAAATAATTAATCTTTAATCTTTGGCAACATTAAAAAAAAAAAAAATTCTTTTCATATTTGAGAAAATTCATACTTAAACATATATAAGAAAAAAAAAGAATCTATTAAATCCCTCAACTCTTTTATCTAACTCATTAAACCCTCGAACTATTATTTAGTAATCTTTGTAGAGTGAGAAACATTACTTCAATTACTTGGTTGGTTGAGACTTGAACTCGAGACTAAAAACTCCAGCACCATTGTATTTTCTCAAGAAAACTACTTGAGTAATATAATTTTTCCTATTTTCTTTCTAAATTGGGTCCAAAGGAAAACTTGTGTAAGTTCCTTTCTCTTTATAAATATGGTAAAATCGTTTTCCCCACATATCCATGTTGCAGAGCATATGCATTATTTACCATAAAATTTCAAGTGAAAGTTTAATTCATTGGCTTACGTGATAGTCTCTCCTCTGTCAGTCACCACAAAATTATTGCGAGTAAAGAAAGATAAAATTTCTCCGGCAACCTGATTCGGTGCTTTCTTCCATTCTCCTTCACCGATAAATGTCTTTTGCACAATCTGTAATTGAACCCACAAAAAAAACCATTAATCTTCAATAATTATTATAAACTCCATTTCTATCAATTATCAGAACTAACATACCTTAGATTTAACAGAGCGCTTAATGAGTGACCAAAGACCAGGAACAGAGATAACAAAGAGACCCAAAGAAGTGTAGTAACTAGCTAGAGAGTAACCAACGCTCTCCGCTACTAAATACATTGAATCTGGATTCTGATAGAAATGGTGGAGCTGTTCCATAACAACAAAGGAGGAAGATGATGAAACTTGTTCTTGAAAGGATAATCGAACCACCACCGCCTGTGGCTGTAGCCTCTTTTGTCCTAGCCATAATTGGTGGTGGTGGTGGTGATGGTGGTGTGTTAATTTCAGTTTTGAAGGAAGAGAAATGGAGGAGAGGGGATACGGGTGTGGAAAGATAGTTTTTGCTGCTGCCATTTTTGAGTTGCAGAAGAGATTGAAAGCTAAGCAGTTTTTATATGGTCCACCTCCTCCATTTGGTGGATGATCATGAGCCACATGAATGGTCCAGATTTTTTGATATATATATATATTTCAATTTTGATATAAATAGAAAACTCTGTTTTGATCCTATGTTGAACTCGCAATTTTTAAAGAAATTTACTAGTTATTATTGTTAAAATATTTAAATGATGATTAAGAGAATAATTTATTTTTTAATATATTATTATATATTTTAGTTATTTTTAGTTTTTAATAATGTGTGATATAAATTGCATGAATAATAAATTAATAATTGAAAAAATTATAACTAATTATTTTATTAAATATTTATATTTTTTCTTCTAAACATAAATGGATAGCTTTTACAAATATTGTTTATTATATTTTAATAATTATTTATATTATTATAAGTATATAAAAATTAAATTTAAAAAAATATAATAATTTTTTTAATTTGTAGAAATAACAATATAACATAGTATTTAAATTAGTTTATTAAAAAAAATTGTATTTAAATTAACTGTACATTAATAAAAAAAATTATATAAATTAATTGTCTATTAATAAAAAAAAAATGGTTAAATTAAAATTGGGTTATTGCTTAATAATAGATTAATGATAAGAGTAGAAAGTGTAGAAGAGAAGAGAGGGCAAGGCAAAGCAAGAAAAGAATAAAACGTTTACTTGAGACCCAAAGTCCACCGAATACAAAGTCCTCTCTCCACAGCAAAATTTGACAGCCTTTCCAATTCCTATTTCGCAATAAGCCGAGCCATCATTTCTCAGCCAATATACACATATTAAAGTTATGTACTTATGTTTGCTTTAGGAAAAATTATTTCTCTATGAAAAATACTTTTTTTTTTTAAAAAAAATAACATATTTTTTAAAAAGGTATTTTATATTATTTTATTATAGTACTATAAATCATTTGATTTTTTTTTTTCCCTTGTAATGCATTGACTATGAGAACATCTATTCCCTAAAATAAAATAAAAAAAGGAAAAAACTATTTAGAGGCTTTTTGATTCATGGAAAATTAAGTTTGAAATTAAAATCAAACATCTCAGGGAGCGTTTAATATCACTGCGGTTTTTTATTTTATTTTTTTAAAATTTTAAAAAATAAGTTTTATAAAATATTTTTTTAAAAAATTATTATTTTTTATTTTTTCATATTTATCCATAAATATTTTGAAAATAAAAAACAGAAAACCAAAAATAACAAATTCTAGTTTTCAAAATCTTATTTTTGTTTTTTAAAAATAGAAAATAGGAAATGATATCGAACGGACCCTCAATTTCAATTTCAATTTTATTTTATTTAAAAATTAAAAATTTTATTTTTGTTTTTAAAACTTTAATTTTATTTAAAATTAAAATTTCAATTATGATATATTAAACTTCAATTTTTTAATAGGGTGATAGGGATTTATAGTAATAAAGAGTTACTCCTATTATATAACTAATTTAAATTACAAAATTATCAAACAAAACAAATTTATAAAATTATTTAAACATTTAAATTTTTATTTTTATATCAATTAGCCTTTTGTTATTTGATACTCTAATTGTTTCTAAAACTAAAAGATCTCGTATTCCGGTCTAAGTTATATTATAAAAAAATTATTTTTTTATTATTTAATATAAAAAATATCTAAAAAAATAAATTATAGTCATTTCATTGATGGATTATGATTTATAGTGGTTGCTGACAGCAAACGTTGATGGGTGATGAAATTAATAGACAAAAGGCTTGTGTGTATTTGTTTTCTTTATAAGTTTTGGATAATAATTGAAATTTCTTTTTAAAGAAACTTGGATTTTTAAAATTTTGGGGATTGGTACATCTAAATTATATTTTCCTGTAAATCAAATATCAACTATAAATCAATTATTGTGAATGAAACTTTGTTCTAGCAGTAAGCAAGGGTAAAATTGAGGTGTTGGAGGTTGTACACTTTATCTCTGTTTGTTTCGCAGAAAATATTTTTTTTTATTTTTTGATATTTGAAATGTTTTAAAAAATTAATTAACGGAAAATATTTTCTTCGTCATTGAAAAACTAAGTATTTTTTAAGAAAAATGACTTCATTTTTTTTAAACGATAAGTTATTTTTTGGATTTTGACAAATTCATTATAATGAAAGAAAAATATGTAAATATAAATTTATTAATACGCCAATTACCGATATTCACTACCGGCAACCATTGATGACTACCACCGGTCGTCGGCGACCACCAAATTTATCATTTTTATATATATTTTTTTCATATTTAACAATAAAATTATAAAATTATTATAAATTTAAATATATTTATAGTCTTATAAATTAAAATTTTTAATATTATAATCAAACAATAGAAAATTAGTTTTTGGGAAAATATATTTTAAAAAAATATTTTTCTTGAAAAATATTTTTCAAAAATAAGTTATTTTCCGCTAAACAAACGGAGTATTAATTTCCAAATTTATTTGTTATCCATATTAAATTTGAATCTTATTTATATTATTTGATATAATTGTCAATTTAATATTTAAATTTATACTTGTACTTGATATATTACTTAATATCTCTTGTAAAAAAAAAGTAAATCATAAATCAATTATTTATTTAAAGAAAACTATATATAATATCTCTTGTATAAGAAAATGTCAACTATAAATCAATTATTTATTCTAAAAAAGAGGAAAAAAAAACCTATATATGGTATCTCTTTTATAAGAATATGTCAACCATAAATCAATTATTTATTCTATAAAAGAGAAAAAAAAAACCTACATATAATATCTCTTTTAATAAGTAAAAAAAGTCAACTATAAATCAATTATTTTTTTATAAAAAAGAAAGGGAATAAAACTATAAATCAATTTGAATAAATAATTGAATAATTTTCTTTATATACACATATATGAATATTCCATTTTATTTTTTCAAGAAAAACGTTTTTCAAATTGATTTATAGTTTTATTTCCTTTCTTTTTTATAAAAAAAATAATTGATTTATAGTTGACTTTTTTTATTTATTAAAAAATAAAATAGAATATATATATATATAATCTTGCAGCTAAGATAATGAATGCATAAATTATTATCATCTCATCAAATTTAATGAATTGAATTCAATTAATTTGAAATCAATTGAATATTAAAATAGTCCAACTAATGAGTAGCTTAATTAATTAAGTAGTTCAATAAATTTTATTTTGAATTTAATAATATAGTAAATTATTAAATAATAAGTTTTTTAATTTAGAATATTAAATTATAAATTAATAAACTAAAAGTTCAATAATTGATTTTTACAAAATATACAATTACGTATACTTATACACATTCATATTCATGAGTAAAAAAAAATAATTATATCTAATAAATAATAATAAATTTTTATATATCTTTTATTACTATTTTAAAATTTATTTTATTATATAATATTTAAAGAGTACGTGTGTGTATATATATACAATTTTATTATGAAATAACTATTTAAAAATAAATAAGTGAAAATTATTATAAAATAAAAATAATAATTTTATATAATTTTATAATTGCAAAATAATTAGATATCCACAAGTTAAAATATATTTTGCTACATATTTGATTATTTGTGTCGCAAACTACCAATCATATGGTCACGTGTTTTCCCTAGGAAAAAAAAAAAAAAAACATATATTGGCAACGTGTCTTATTGCTACCCAGCCAATGGAGGAAGAGGATAACATATTATGAAGGATCTAAAAAGATATTTTAAGGTATTATTATTATTATTTTTTTTACAAGATTTTATGGTATTGTTTTTTAGATGGAAATAGATAATTCTCCGAAATAAATTACATAATTAATAATAAATAAAATATAAAATATTATAAATTATAAACTATGTTTTTAAATTCAACTCAAAAAATGATAATTTTTATAAGTAGAAAGATGATCATGTTAACAGAATAATTAACTCGGCATAACAGTAGTAAGCACGCTCCGTTCGGTGGTTATATTATGCCACAACTCAACTTTTATGTCTTCAAATAAGTCCGATCGTACAATTACAAATATCCGATATATTATTTCTATTGAAATCTTCAATATCAATCCCATATAAGAATAATAATAACTTTAAAATTGGAGAATAAATAATTCCACAAAAAAAAAATAATAGAGAACCAAAAACAAACAAAACACAAAAAATAATACTAATAAATCTACAAAGAGCATATTTGTACTTATTAAAACAAACAAAAACTATGAAAAAGTAAAATAATGGAGGTTACCACCAATTTTTTTTAGCCAATGGCAACTCAAGATAAATAACGAAAGGAAAACTTTGAAAGAGAAAATAAAAGGAGGCGGCTAGGGTATGGTATTGTTATTTTTCTTGTTGTGTTGTTTTCTTTGTTTTATTTTTCCAAGTTGAGGCTTTTTCTAGCCAATGAAAATTAAAAGAAAAAAACAAAAATGTTTGATTGGATTGATGGATATATT
Source organism: Vernicia montana (assembly GCA_949750685.1). Taxonomy (NCBI): domain Eukaryota; kingdom Viridiplantae; phylum Streptophyta; class Magnoliopsida; order Malpighiales; family Euphorbiaceae; genus Vernicia; species Vernicia montana. Next base: position 10,967 of record CATKHJ010472248.1, read on the forward strand.
TACAATATGTTTTAAACAAATGAATTCTTATATTTTGTATAATACAACTTAAAATATAAAATTTAATTGGATTTTATATTTTTATATTTGTAACAAATTTATAACTAAATTATTTTTATTTTTATTTTTATTTTCTAAAATATCATTAATATAATAATAAATATTATTGAAAAAATTAACACAATTTAAAAATAATTATACTTCATATTTATAGTTAATATTTAATTTATAAAATATAATAAAAAATTAATTGAGAAATAAACAAGTACAACAAAAAAAAAATGTTAGAAAGATAGTGGAAGGGAGAGAAGAGAGATAAAGGAGAAGAGAGATAACTATAATATTTGTTTTGTTTTGAAGAGAGATAAACCTAATTCGATTTTTTCATTTGAAAGTTCTACTTATTTTAACAGAATTCACTTTAATTAGGTTTAATTTCATATAATTGAATTTGTAAAATTAAAAATAATATTTTATAATGTTTCAAATATTTTTTTTTTAAATGTGGAATTATAAATAATAAATTTCACAAAAATTTATAGAATTCATTTGTTTCATACAGAATTTTAGGGCTTGTTTGATTTAATGGTGGTGGTCAACTGTCAACAATGACAAAGGGAAAGGAAGACTAGGAGGGGTCATGGCCCCCTCTAATCTTCAGAATGCAAAAATTTTAAAATTATTAAAATTTTGTCATATATTATATTTGACATCCTTATTTTATGTGAAAATTTTTCTTAAATATATAGAAGTTGACTTTATTATATATACCACTTTGATGTAAATTATGATATAAAAAGTTTGGCTCCCTTCAAAAATTTTTATAGCTCCGTCACTAACTGTTAGCGGTTAGAGGGTTAAACGCTAATAACTAGAAATTTTAACTTTCAATGTTTCAGTTATAATTTTGAATCGCTAACTGCTGGATTTTAAAATGTTACTCTGAACGGTAAATTTAACAAACATCTCATACTAGCGATTACAAGTTCAAATGCCAAACGCTAGTTCCTAAATATACACTTAGTGTGTTTTATGATTTTTTTTTTCCCTAAAAATGAACTTTCTTCATTAACTCAAATCAATGGCAAAAACAGCAAGTAGGAAGGATGGAGGGCTAAAACCCAAGTACACATGATGAGACATGGAACCATCTATCTGATAGTTTTATTTTCTTAAAGTTATTTTACTTGTTTAAACTATTCTGGTTCAATTCTTAAGAATTTAATAATATTATTACTTATTTTGAGAAATAAATAATTCTAACAATTTATAAATAAATTATAAAATATTTTTAGTATTTTATTTTATTTTGCATATCAAAATGACATTAATGATGCAGGCGATGATATCATAATATTAATGATGCAGGCGATGATGTCATAATATTGATGATGCAGACACTGATGTCATGATATTAATGATGCAAGTAATAATATCATAATAATAATGATGCAAGATGATGGAAAAATAAGATGAAAATTACCTATAAATAGACATTACCACCCATCATTCAGATCATGATTCCATCATTCAGATCATGATTCAATCATTTATTCAAATAAACAAATAGATAGAGAGATTTATATTTTTTTAGTTTTATTTCTTTCTATTTTCATTTTGATCAAGAAGAGAAGTTTTGGAGTTTGTGTGCATCAAAGATTGTATCCCAAAAAGAGTTCTTTCTAAACTTTTATTTTTCAATCCAATAATAAGTTGTTATTATGTTTTCTATTAGATTGATTGTTAATTTAATTATTTCTTTCTTCTTAACTATGAGTAGCTAAATTTCTTATTTAGAATTTAGATGTAATCTCTTGATTTGCCTATGATTATCTTTGTTTAATTGATTTAGTTTTAATTATTGGAATTAATCTTTTATCTTAGAACTTAATACTTGTGAATAATTGATCACTATTTACATATTTAAAGATATTATGTGAAGTAGCGAGAGTGGAAGCATAATATTAGTTCATTGAGATATTAGACCCAGGGAATGTATTACTTAGAGATAAGAACACTCATTTATGATTATTTAAAGGATTTTCATAAAATTTAATAGGTTTGTGTTAATTGCTTGTGATCACGAGAATAAACATAAAGTTAACATAAATACTTATATTGTGTCTTGAAAGAAAATATCATATAATTTAGGGAAATCTAATCATTAATTCCAATGAAATTAAACCAATCTAGAGAACATATAAAAGTCATAGGTAATCAATTGATAAAATCTAAATTCTAAATCTTTTTCATATATTGAATTTATCTTTTAATATTTTTTTATTTTTTTTCTTTATATCAACAAAATCAATTTTCTAAATAATAGAGTAATTATAATTTTGGTACTTGACAATACATTCCCTGTAGAATCGACACTCTACTCACATATTATTACTTGCCCACAATCTATATACTTGCATATTTTTTGCAACACTACCCTAGCAAGAGTATGGGCAACTAAATTCGCTGACCTACGAATAAACTGAAACCTACAGTTTACTAAGTCCTTAGTTAGGACCTTACAATCATTATAAATCAAATCCAAATAAGAAAAAATAAACTGGTTGCCCTCTAAAACATTAACCAAAACTTGACAATCAGACTCAACAACCACATCAACAACACCCAATTCCTTAAGTCAACTCAGAGCCTCACGACAGCTCATAGCTTCTTCTAGGATCGGGTCCAATGAAGCTTTGACAGTACCATTTATAGCCGCCTTCAGCAACCATTGATCATCTCTTAACACACACCCAAAGCCCACCTTGCCTAGGTTTGAGAAAATTGTAGTGTCTATGTTGCACTTAAGAACACCAACAGGAGGCTTAGACCATTTTGCAATCCCCATCTCCACCTTATGAGAAGAAGAGTTCACCTTTATAAATTGTGTAGTATGCCATTGTGAAAGCAAAGAAAAAGTATTACCCATAATACTTACGGCAACACTTCTATTTCCACACCAAACCTGGTCATTTCTGATATTCCATAACGCCCACCCAACCATAGCAGCCATTTTTACATCATCCCTCTTACATTGCCTTAGCAAAACCGACCACCATTCCACAATATTTATAGTTATCATGCTGAGATCACCAACTAGCGCTAATTGCCACACTGATCTAGCCATTAGGCATGTAACTAACGCATAAAAATATGTCTCTTCCTTGTTGCTACACATAAGGCAATATGGTGGAACATCTACAGCCTTACCACGAAGAGCTATCAGAGTAGGTAAGCAACCCAGACACAGACACCGTACAAAGTTCCTCACCTTCAATGGAACCTGCAAATTCCAAATTGCATTCTAATCAATAGGTCTAGGATCATAGAAGAGGAACCATGAGAACCCATAAAATGTCTATACCCGCTCTTAATTGAATAGGAACTAGACTTATCCTAAGCCTAAAACCAAACATCCTCATTGTTGACTTAAATTGGGTGTTCAATTTAGTCAATCTCTATTTTGATCTTGACAAATCAAATTGAATTGTACTAATGTTTCAACTAAGTGTATTTTTCAGATAAAATGACCTATTAAGTGTTTGAGAATGAAGAACTTAGAAAATTCTCTAAGTAGTCTGCCTAATCTGTTCATTGTGTCCGCGACAAAGGAATAGCGCCCGCAACAGGCCGAAGATCAGAGTCGAAGGTCGAAGACCAGAGGCGAAGGCCGAAGACCAGAGGCGAAGGTCAAAGACCAGAATCGAAGGTCGAAGACCAGAGGGGAAGGTCGAAGACCAGAGGGGAAGGTCGAAGACCAGAGGCGAAGGTCGAACACCAGAGGCAAAGGTCAAAGACTAGAGGCGAAGGTCGAAGATCAAGGGCGAAGACTAACGTTGAAGACTAAAGTCGAAGGTCGAAGACCAAGGGCGAAGACCAAAGACCAAGGGCAAAGACTAAGAGCGAAGACTAAAGTCGAAGGTCGACTGCTACCAGCCATGAACCAAATTAATGAATTCATCCAGTAGCGTTAGCGGTCACTCTCACGACCGCAACACAGAGCGCAATATGTATATTGCTCTCGCGATGTGTATGTTGCGACCGCAACATTCTCAAGGCAGAAATTAAGTATAACGGTAACATCTGCAGCAAACGGGATCATGCCACGTGTCTATTGCCATTGGGACCATTTAAAGATAGCGAGCGCAATATGGTCATAGCGAACGCTATTAACCCACAGCGAGCGCAATCTTGGCATGGCGAACGCGATTGTACTCTGACAAGCATTAAATGAAGGGTCTGTTACTGTAGCAAGCAGATATGGTTTTGATTTATTTGTAACGGCTCTTTTGATGGGTGATCACTATAAATACCCCATCAAAATGAGTTGAAGAAAGATTTTAATTTTTCCAACAACCAAACTCTTGCAAATTTATTTCTCAAATCTTTCAAATTTCTTTAAACACTTTATGTGTTTGTTGTAAGAGCATTAATTGATCAAAGAGGGTTGAGTGTTATCCATTAAACACTAATTAGGTTGGGAGAGTGATCCTTGTAAAACTCTTGTGAGGTTTGAGTATGAGCCTAGTGAAAACACTTGTAAGGTTTGAGTGTGAGCCTAGTTAAAACACTTGTGAGGTTTGAATGTGAGCCTAGTGAAAACACTTGTAAGGTTTGAGTGTGAGCCTAGTGAAAACACTTGAGAGGTTTGAGTGTGAGCCTTGGAAAAATACTTGTAAAGTTTGGTGTGAGCTTAAACACTAAGTTGGGAGTGAACTTGGTAAAACTCCATTGATAGTGAAATACCCAATTGAGGTTGGAGAGTGGATGTATGATTGGTTATAATCCGAACCACTATAAATCTTTGTGTTCTTTTCTTTCTTTCTTATTCAATTAATTTTCTAATTGCCCACCAATTCAACCCCCCTTCTTGGTCCTTATTGGGCAACATATGATACTGCCCCGGACAACAGTCCCACTTTAATCCCAATAAAATTTCTCTCCACCCCAAAATAAGAACCAGAAACTCTAATACCACTTGTTGAAAAATTTTATAGGATATTTCACACGCACAGCGGAAGCAGAAATTAATAAATAACCCACAGCAAAGACAATAAGAATTTTACGTAGTTCGATTTCTCAATAAACTTACATCCACGATTCACAAGGGATAATTCACTATAACTCTTATAGTTACACAGTACAATTTTTGGACGGACAAAATTGTAAACCCTCTCTTTTACAACACCAATAACCCAGTACACCATTTCTCACAGTGAATAAGGATTAAAGAAATGTAGGATAATTTTTGGAGGGCAAAAATTATCAAAACTCTCTCTCACACACAAAACTCTCTCTATATATTTTGTGATTTTCTTCTTCTGTGTAATTCTTCCTTACATCTCCTGCCTATTTATAGGCAGGAAATTTTACTTTTTATACTGTGCCAGCTGCAAATTCTAAATTTGCAGCTGGACGGTGGAAACGGTGCAGTTTTCTTTGAAAGCTGCACCAATAAAAACTTACACGTTTTTCTTTCCTTTTTTTTTTTTCAATAAAACAAACTTGTGGGCTCTCATGTCGGAGGGTGCCACCACTAACACTTCAAAATCTATTTTTTTTTCTTTAGCTAAAGCAATACCTGAACTTCTACGAAGATCCTAAGAACAAAACAAGAGAAACTAAATAGTAATAAAACAAGGAAAATCCAAAAAATATTCAAAACCCACCTCGTAGACAGGACTATGAGATGGATCAGACAAATGGGTAGGCAAAGAACCTGAATGCATAGACCTGGTTGCCTTCTCTCTAGCTCTCGCCTCCTTCCTTAATCTCTTCTCTTCCGACCCTAGTTACCATCATGACTTGCGATCAATCTGTGGTCTTTGGCCTTTGCGATCAATCATCACCATCGACCCATCACGATTTGTGGTCTTTGGCCAAGCAACTGGATCTTAAGATCCACAACGAGAGAAAATGAAAAGACAAAATTAGAATCCCACAGAGAGAGCATATTTTGTTAAAAAGAAAGTGAAGACAGGTATAAAAATAAATGTAGTGTAAAATTTAAGAAAATAAAATTGAGCGTATAATTGTAGATAAAAAAAAAAAAATTGGAGGAATGGAGTGTAATTTCCTCTATAAATAATTTGTTAACGCAGACATGCAACCGTTGGAATTTTTAGATCGGCTTGAGCATGCAAAGGACCCAATACCAAAGAGTTGGACTACTGCTGATGTTAGAAGAGGAAACTACATACTAAAGTACCGCATTGATTTTTTTTTTTTTTAATATTTTTTTTAATCGTCACTTTTTTTTATTATACATTTCACTTTGTGTTGTTATCTTTTATAAGCTTATTTTTTTCTTTTCTTTCATTTTAACGTAACTCATTCCTCTGTAAAGCAAGAAAATGACATATCCCATAAGAGGGACACGTGGACTCATCACCCAATCAATGAAAGATAACCTTATCAAATGCAATGCAATAGATGGTGGTAGTGAAGTGGGACCTAATGGTACAATTAGTAGTGATACTGTGCAAGAGTTCATATGTACAATTAATTTCTCTTTTATGGTATCGTGCAAGAGTACAAGAGGTGCAATTCTCTCCCCCCTTTATGAAAGTTGTCTTTTTTTATTATTATTTATTTCAAGTGATAATTAATTTTTATATATACTATCATATTTATCTCATTTATCTTATCAAATATTTTTATAGAATTTTAAACAATTCATTTATAAAATTATATTAATAAAATTTATTAATGAATTTTAAATTTAATAAAAGTATATATTATTCAAATTAATAAATTTAAGTATAAATTACTAAAATTATATATTTATAAAAATGTAATTTAAAATTAAAAATTTCAAGAACATTTATTTTTATATCAAATGAATTTTAGGTTTAATTCTTTCAATTTATACTATATAGAAAGCTAATAATTCACAGTACTTTTTAAAATTTTAAATCATTAAATTATCTTTGCAATATAATCAATAATAAATAATTTTATTAAGAAAAGCCCCCATCATTATGATACATATAGCTACAATATTTAAATATTAATTAATAAATTAGTGAGTAATTATGTTGTATATCAATACGAATTGTAACGATAAATTATTGTAGTAAATAGTAATATTAACATATTAATAGTGAGTTTGTGCTAAAAATTATAAAATACAGGAGGGACAAATTGTAGTTACTGACTATGGTTCTTATCTTGATTATTTTGATACTCTCTTTTGATGACTATGATCTAGGTTATGAGACCTAAAATTAGATGTCATTTGTGCTTGTGGGTTGAGTTTGAACTTCATTTTACTAATTACAAAGCAATTTACTCATTTTTTGATTCAAATTATGAGTAAAAGATAGTTAACATATACCACACGTATACTATATTTTCGAATACATATATCATTTACTGTTATTTCGTTTTTTTTTTTAATTTTTTCAAATTTGCAATTTGTATATATTAAAGTAGTTGTAAATACAAAACACATACTTAACGTATACCAAATTTTGGTGTACGTATACTATTTATTGTTACTTTATCTTTTTAATTTTTCAAATTTGCAATCTGTATATATTAAAATAGTTGCAGATACCAAACATATATTTAGCGTATACCAAATTTTAGTATACGTATACCATTTACTGTTAATTTATACTACATCCATCCCAAAAAGGTTGTCCACTATTCCTTTTTAGGATGTCTCAAAATGCTTATCCACTCTAAAAATAGATATAAGTATTTGTCTATTTTATTCTTATTAATTGAAAGGTGTAGTACTTGTGTATTTTTAAAATTAATAATAAATGAGTATA
>CATKHJ010472525.1:0-15203 GCA_949750685.1 Vernicia montana
AAATTGTCATTAATACTTGTCATTCATGAAATTAATTTTCAAAAGTCAAATTAAATTTAAGAGCCAAATCGAGATTATTTAAAATCAAAAACCTAATCCCCGAGCTCAACTTGGTTCGAAGATTAGTGATTTTATCCTTGGGTAAATTAATCTAAGATTAATAAATTGGAGTCAAAATGGGTTTTTCCTTAATTTTTCCATGTAAATAAATTAGCGTGGTGACTCCCGAATCCTTTTCAAAAATCAAAAATCAATTTTCTGAGGCGATAGCCGCTTCCAATCGTGAGCACCGAAACTCGTACCTAACCTCCCTTAAAAATCGCTTAGCCTTTCCTTAAGGCATTCATTTTCCCCGAGTGAGGGGAGGGGCGTTCGGGCGAGGCCTCACAGTTTGCAACTCCACTGGGGACTAGTTGCCACCTTTTTTCAATAAAAGGAAAGCAAAATAAGAGGATTACTATTTGGTTAGGCTTTTTCCAAAATAATCTCCATTTGGCATTTAAATTTAATTCGACTTTCATGCATCACCTTACATAATAAAGGCTCCTTGCCTAGCTCTAGATTTAGGAAAACTTTTTGATGGTGAGTAACATTGACTCGACAACTCTCTTTGAGTATGTTGGGAGATAGCAAAAGCATTCCACCCCGCGACGAATCCCCGATCATTTCAGTGATGTAATGAGCAATCCGTACTGTTGGACCCACGTGAGTCTCTTTGACTCACATGTAGTTAGGTATATCGATACTCTAGTGGGACGAGGACCCTTTAAACCAAGGCACCCTTCACCCATGTACATATAATTGCCTTAGCCTCTGACCTTAGGTTTCGTGAACCGTAATAAATGAAAGCCTATACATAAATCATGAAACTCTTTTGTCATGCATCATGCCATTAACATGCATACATTCATAAGAAACTTGAGAATAGAGTCTTCTTACCCTGTATACCAAAACTGGTGGTCCGTCACCCAAATAAATTGCCCAACCAATGAACCCGGTGAAGGGAATCCTTTTCCTGATGTACCGTTGCATCTGTTTATTCTTTCTAAGTATAAATTATTACCCTTTCCTTTTTCTTTTCCTTTGAAGGTACAAATGGCCAATACTTTTGACCAGGATGCGATGAACGCCTTTTTCGCTAGTCTCCTCAAGAAGCAAGAGGAATCCTTCTAAAACACACTTACCACCGCCCTTAAGACATAAGCAGAGACCTTCACTAATGCTCTCACTACTCAATCCGCCAACTTTACAAACGCACTCAACACCCAGCATTCTGTCCATCTTTAACCAAGTTAGGGAAATGACCAATACCACCACTGCTCCTCCACGTACCGAGCCCACTTCTACTCAGGCTGGTACAAGCTACGCTCCTACTCTCACTCCTCCTCCCGTTATCGATATGACTGATAAGGGGAAAGCTCCTGATACTCCCACTTCTCCCCATCTGGATTTAAATGCCATTGTTTCATCCCCCACCACGAATCTTTTTCAAAGTGGGGACTTTTCTAGCTTTCTAGAAGCCAAGAAATTAACAAAAAAATTTGAGGCTATGGAGAGGACCCTAAAAAACATAAAGAAACATGAAGACATGATAGATGTCGATTCTTTGGCTCTCTTCCCGAATGCAAGAGTTCCACCCAAGTTCAAGATGCCTGTCATGGACAAGTTCAATGGAACCATATGCCCCAAGACTCATCTGAAAATGTATGTAGGTGCTATGAGACCATTTGGAGTGGATGACGAGCTCTTTGCTCAGTTGTTCCAACCATCCTTGACTGGAGCTGCTATGAAATGGTTACTGGATCTCAATCAAAACCACAAGAAAAGTTGGGATGACATTTGTAATGCATTTGTCAAACAGTACCACTACAACATCGAGGTGGATGTCACCCGTCGAGATCTAGAGACAACCAAACAAAAATCAGGGGAGTCCTTCACTGCATTTCTTACAAGGTGGAGGTCTAAGGCAGCCTAAATGGTGAACTGCCCGTCGAAAGAAGAGCAGATCGACATCATCGTCAAAAACCTCCTCCATCAGTACCAAGTCCATCTGCAAACCCAATACCTCCTGGACTTCAAAGCCCTTATTGCCACTGCCTCCAAGATTGAAGATCTGATTCAATCTGGGCAAGTCAAGGATGAGTCCTCGAACTCGAGGTACCATAGGAACACTAACTACACTTCCAACACCACTCAGTCGACCAACTAAAAAGGGGGAGAGGTAAATACTATCTCTTATCATCAGCCAATGAGGTTGAAATCAAGAAGGACTTTCTCTGAGCTAGGCATGCCCCTAAGCACTATTTTCAAGAAAGCCTTGGGAGCCCATCTTGTTAAGCCCTTAGATCCAAGAGCACCACCAAACCCTTTGCCTAGGAACTATAATGCTAACGAGTACTGTGACTACCATCAGGGGTCGGGGCATAAAATTGATGACTGTAAAGCTTTAAGGCACAGGATTCAAGACTTGGTTGATAGTGGAGACATTATCGCTCCCAAACCCAAGCCTAAAATCACCACTAACCCTCTTCCTAGACACCAAGGAAATGTCAATTTCATCACCTCTGATGAACAGGAGTCTGACCCTATCTCCATGATCCACCCCACTCTGGATTACTGTTGTGTCCTGGATCTGAATGATTTTGTGGATGAAATCGACACAATTACCCAAAGTGGGAGAGTCCTTCCACCACCAACTCATCCCACTATACCAAGAGAAAATACCCTGGTCAGCCACACAGTTCCTCCTCCAGCAGAAAAGCTGAAACCCTACCAAGAGCCTAAAGAAGATTCTGTCATGAAACAGTTAAAAAAGAATCAAGCTGACATCTCCATTTGGAGCCTTATTCAGTCATCGTACCCTCATCGCCAAGCTCTTTGCAAGGCCTTAAACCAGTTTCAGGCTTTGATTGACATCACACCTGAGATGCTTGTGGCTTCTTTAACGAGTACTGCTAAGACAATGTCTATATCTTTCAGCAATCAGGACATCCCATAAGGTGGGGAAAACCACAACCAAGCTCTGTATATAACTGTAATGACTCAAGGCAAAACTGTGCCCATGATGCTAGTGGATAACGGGTCTGCTTTGAACGTATGCCCATTGAAAGTGGCCAGCTGCCTAGGATTAGAGGCAACTGATTTTACTCTGTCTGATCAAGTTATGCGAGCTTATGACAACACCAAGAGGGAGGTCTTGGGTGTTGCTACTCTGAATATGACCATTGGACCCATCACTATGCCAATCTTCTTCCAAGTAATCGATGTTTTGGCCTGTTTCAATATGCTTTTAGGAAGGCCGTGGATTCATCAAACCAAGGCAGTTCCTTCCTTTCTTCACCAGAAATTGAAGTTTCCCCATGGTGCAAATATCATTACGGTTCAAGAAGATGCACATGGGAAGAATGACCATCCCAGCTCATTTCCTATTTTGGAAATCAATCCTGAACCCTCCAGCATTCCTCTATCAGGCTTCTCCTTTGACTTTGTCTAGTTCATCCAAGGGGAAGGTAAAGAGTTCCTTTCTTTTGATTTTGACCCGTATGGAAACGTGGCTGTGGCTAATATGATGAGAAAAATGGACTAATTTCTAGGTTTAGGTCTGGGAAAGAACCAACAAGGGATAACTCAGTTTCCAGAGTACCCTACTGCCACTGCTCTATTCGGCTTGGGTTACAAGCCCACATTAGAAGACATGATGGAATTGGAGGAGAGAGCCAAGCTGAGGGCTAATGCCAAGAGGCGAGGCTTAACCTAGAGGAATGCGAGCCAGTCTATTTGCTAGAGGAGGATTAGGAAACAAGCATGGAGCCCTCTCTTTTCGAATCCATCCACATGATCACTGAACACCAACAACTTGATCCCTCCAAGCTCATCCACTCGTCTTAGTCTCCACCCAATAATTGGTATTTTAAGGAGAGTACCGACCCTGTCATGCCCCCATCTGAGTCCTTTGAGTCTGTAACTGAATCCTTCGAATCTGAGTTTATCCTGTCTGATGTTGAAGTTGAGTCTGTCGAGTCAAGTTTTGTAACCCACCTTGTGGGCCTATCCTTTACTGTAACCCACGATGATGGGAACTTCATCAGAAATAAGAAGTTTGACTTTTCTACTTACTTTTCTGACTCTCTATGCTCTGCTTCATCTGATTCATCATTAAATGAGACATTCGAAAAAGAAAATAAAAAAGAAATAAAAAATGAAAAAGGCAAAGAATCTATCAATTATGGCACAGAGGAAAAATCCAAAATCATATAAATTGCATCTGCATATCATGATACACAGGCATTGATTGAAAAAGTTCGTCGGTTCTTAGACTGTTTTGCATGGGAACCGAAGGATATGGTGGGGGTAGACCCAAGCATCGCAGTTCACAAGATCCCAACCTACGAACATGTGAAGCCTGTTAAGCAGAAGCTGTGCAGAATGGTCTTTGAAGATCAAAGAAGAAGTAACCAAACTGTTGGACAATCAATTCATCGAACCAAACACTTACCCTTCGTGGTTAGCCAATATATTGCCTGTCCCCAAGAGAGATGGAAAAGTCCGCATATGTGTTGAATACAGGGATCTCAACAAGGTTTGCCCGAAAGATGACTTTCCTTTGCCTCACATTGATTTGTTAGTGGACCGTATGGTAGGTGCATCAGTTGTCTCCTTGACCAACCTCTATGCAGGCTACAATCAAGTCCAAGTATACCCTCATGACAAGGAAAAGACATCTTTCATAATAGAATGGGGCACCTACTATTATTGGGTCATGCCCTTCGGCCTAAAGAACGCCGGAGCAACATATCAGAGGATGGCAACTACTATCTTCTATGACATGATGCACAAAGATGTCAAAGTATATGTAGATGACATGGTGATAAAATCTAAGACCCCTGAAGAACATCTAGAAGCCTTGGAAAGATTTTTCTTGAGACTCAGGTAGTACAGTCTCAAGCTGAACCCATCCAAATGTGTCTTCGGTGCCTCCTTAGGTGTGTTCCTCGGACATTTAGTCAGCCAGTGAGGCATAGAAGTGGATCCGGCTAAATCAAAGGCAATCATAGAAATGCCACCTCCTAAAATTGAGAAGGAGATCAGAGGTTTCCTAGGACGCTTACAGTACATCAGTCTTTTTATTTCACAACTGGCAGATGTTTGCAAACCGATTTTCAAGTTACTAAGAAAAAGAGCCTCTAAGCAGTGGAACGAGGAATGCCAGAAAGCCTTTGACAGAATCAAGGAATATATGCCGAATCCACCCGTGCTGCATCCTCTGAGACCAGGTTAGCCATTACTGCTTTATTTATCAGTCACTCTAGAAGCTATAGGTGCAATGCTAGCTCAGAATGCCTCAGACTCCCACAAAGAAAATGCCATCTATTACCTAAGCAAACGTATGTTGGCTCATGAGCTAAACTATAATCAGATTGAGCAACTATGTTTAGCTTTGGTATAGGTATGCCATAAACTCCAGCATTACCTATGCTCATACAAACCCATGTGCTAGCTGACAAGAGCCTTTTGAAATTCTTTATGGAGAAGCCAGTTCTTGACAGCAAAATGGCACGATGGATGGGAGTACTTGCAGCATTCGACCTAAAATATGTTTCAAGAAAAGCAGTAAAAGGAAGCATAATCGCTGACCAGCTGGCTGCAGATCCTATAGATGGTGAGTTGTTTGAGCCTGAATTCCCAGATGAGGATATCCTAACCATAGACCCTAAGGTATGGAAGCTATTCTTTGATGATGCGTCTAACAACAGGGGCTATAGAGCCGGAATAGTTCTTGTCACCCCAAAGGGGGATCACCTAGCCATAGCAATCAAGTTAGTCTTTAAAGTGACCAATAATGAGGATGAATATGAGGCCTGTATAGCCGACTTAGAGGCGGCTATCAATATGAGAATAGATCACCTCGAAGTCTACGGCGACTCAAACCTGATTGTTTCCCAAGCCCTTGAAAAGTGGAAGATAAGAGAAGAGCGTTTGGTTCCTTACCATCAACACCTGAATGATTTAGCAGAAAAATTTCAGGAACTTTCCTTTCACTACCTGCCAAGGGCTAAGAACCAGTTCGCCGATGCCCTAGCCAGTTTAGCCTCAATGATAGATATGAGTGACAACAAAATACACAAACCTATTATCATTGAACTGAAGAGGCAACCTGGGTATTACACCATATGTATGAATCTTCAGCTAACCGATGTCAAACCTTGGTCTTGGAATATCCTCAATTATATTCAGAATGACAAATATCCAGAAGGGGCCTCCAAAATAGATCAGAGGACCCTGAGGCAGTTAGCTGCTAACTTCATACCTAATGGGGATGTTCTATATAAGAGAGCCTGGGATAAAATCCACCTGAGGTGTGTGACTGAAGAAGAAGCTCAACAGATCATGGAATGGGTCCATGGCGGGGAAGGAGGCCCGCACATGAATGACATTGCTTTGGCTTGAAAAATCATGAATCTGGGTTACTTCTGGCTGACCATGAATGAGGACTGTGCGAAGTATGTGCAAAAATGTCATAGGTGTCAAATCTTGGCCAAGTTACAGCATCGGCCACTTGTGCCACTGAATCCTATAACAACACCATAGCCTTTCGCCACCTGGGGCATAAATGTCATCGAAAGAATCTCCCCGAAGTCCTCCAGTGGTCATGAATTCATTATGGTGGTTGTGGACTACTTCTCAAAATGGATTGAAGCGGTGCCATATCAGGTCTTGAACTCTAAGAAGGTGGCCCATTTCATCCAAATCAATATCCTTTATCGGTTCGGAACCCCCTTTAAGATAATCACTGATAATGGCTCCCACTTTCAGAAAGAAGTAGTTAGACTGCTCCAAAAAGAAGGAATCCAGCAACACCGCTCCTCTCCCTACCGGCCACAGACCAATAGGGCAGTTGAGGCTGCCAACAAGACCATTAAGACCATTATGCAGAAAACCATTGTGAAGCACAGAGACTGGCATGAGCATCTATCTGCCGCATTATGGGGGTACAGAACCACAGTCCGCACTCCTACAAGGGCAACCCCATATGCCTTGCTTTACGGAATGGAGGCTGTCCTCCCCATTGAAATGCAAATCCGCTCTGCTAAAGTGATGAGAGAAAGCCAGCTAAGTGAAGCAGATTAGATTAGAGGCTATCATGACCAGTTGAATGCCATCAATGAAAAGAGAATGGATGCAATGTACATAATCCAGGGTTATCAACATAAACTTGCCAGGCATTTCAACAAGAAAGTGAAAGACAGGGGTTTGCAAGAAGGAAATTTGGTTCTGAAAGAGATTCGAGCTCCCGTGCACGACCTAAGAGGAAAGTTCAGACCAAATTGGGCTGGGCCATACGTACTCAAAAAATCCTATCTGGTGGAGGCACTATCCTTATGGACATGGACGAAAATGAGTTCTCTAACCCTTGCAACCTGGACCAGCTGAAGAGATACTTTGTCTGAAATTAATTTCTATATTTAGTTTTGTCGTATCTGTAATCAGAACTACGTGGACCTGATTCTCCCTAAAAAATGAATGAATGAAAATGATGTAAGGGATACGTAGGCAACCCGTCTCGGGTGCGGTCCAAATCATAGTATAATGCATTTTTGTTTTACATGGAAAAACATCTCATTCTCATTTCCTCTGTGCCTAAATGCATCATTCATTTGGTTCTTTTGCTAAAAATAATAATAATAAATAAACAAAAAGAAAATGCTTGCTAAGCCGAAAACTTGAAAGAGTAGCTTAGGCAGAAATTAGAGCAAGCTCGGCGAGCTGAAAACATGAAAAGGCAGCTCGGGCAAAAATTAGAGCTAATAAAAAAAATACTGAAAAGTGCTCGCTAAGTTGAAAACCCGTAAGGGCTGCTTAGGCAAAAATTAGAGCAAAATAAAAGATGTCTCATATATTGATGATCAGATTTTACAAGATACAATCCATCACCACAAAAAAAGGGATAGCCATTCTTATGTCATTTATAACTTATCCTATATCGTGTAGTTCATATCAGCTTGCAGGCATGAACAAAAAGAAGACCTGTAGCAAAGGTCCTAAACAGCTACAAAGAAAAATAAAAGAAAACATGTCATGTCCAGATCTAGACTATCCTCCTCCTCCTCTTGGGATGCACATCTCGTGTGCTGTCATCCGAGTCTGATCCCCTCACAATCTCGTAAATGTCCTCCAAGGTCACGTCCGTCCTCAAAATCTCAGTAGCTCCCTCAGTTGTAGTAGGCAGAGCACTGGTAGAACCTAAGCTGACCCTCACGGTTGTCCCAAAAAGCCTTATTTGAATCCCTGCAGCTCTAGAACTGCTCCTAAAAATCCCCCTCTGTACAATAGTAGCCTGGGAACCAGTCCTCACTGCTGCAACAAGAATCTTCCTCGAAACATGAGGAACAACAGTCCTCCTCTCTGCTTTAGTAGCAGTAACCCTCCTCTGCACCATGATTGTAGTGTCCCCCTACCTTCTCACTGCAGTCACTGTCTCCTATATCATTGCCACTGCAGTCTGAGTCACCGATGCAGCCTGTAGTGTTGGACTTTCTGTAGCTTCTCCAATCTCCTCTGAAGGTCATGTTTCTCCCCCCACCTGTCCTGCTGTCTCATCACTAGCTGCACCCACAGTAGCCTTTCCCTCCTATGTAATGTCACCTTCTATCTCTTTGAGCAAGGCAGCTCGGTGCTCTCTCTCAGCAGGCCAAACCACCTCAACCTTTCAACTAGTATACCCCTCGGTAGTCCTGTAGCCAATTCCTGGATGTACCGCATGATAACTCCTCATCCAACCACCCCTGATAGCTTTGGCAACCAGAGCTGTAATCTGTGCAGACTCTAGAAAGGGTACGACTGGGGGCACATCTTGAGTTTGGCCCATCTGCCTCATAACTCTAGTCCTCTGATAAAAGGTCATCCAACTCAGACCAAGCAAACAGACCACCCGATACCCGTGACTCATGGTCATAAAGGACCTGATGCCATACCATTGACAATGCCAAAGTACGTCCTCTGGAGCAACCTCCAGCAACCACCCCATCCACTCCCTAACTGAGCCTTAGCAAACCTAGATCGGCCTCATGCGATACTGAGAAGCCGTGTAAGGACTTCTTGCTGAAATAGCCACCCCTCTAAGATGATCCATGAGCCAGACTTGCAAGATAACCTAAGAAATCCAAAATTAGACACCCATAAAGCATCAATAAAAGGAAGGGTAAGACAGACATACTATTTCCTCATCTGAAGGATAATAGGGGAGACAGTCCATCTCTCCAGGCCTCGTACACAGTAGTCCAAGCTCAACAATGTCTCAGCCAACACTGCCCCAGCCACAGAACGGCTCTGCTCCATCTAGAGTACCAAACCAGTAACTCTAGCATCACCCCATCCGACAGAACTAGGGAACAGGTACCCCGCTGTCAAACAGAAAACCAGAGCTCTCATCATGAGTCTCTGTCTCCTCATGTCTCCAGAGTCATCGATATCCTGGAACTCTGCAATCACTACAGTCAGGTCTACCTGCCCATCAATAACCATCTGGCGTGCAGCATCCTCAAGTAGGTCCAAAAACTCCTGAAAAATCAAAAAATGTCCCACTCTGAACTCTGGCACTACCAGGACTGCCTCGGGATCGCAGCTGAGTATGGCGTTGAACTCCTCAAATGTAGGACAAAGCTCCTCCATGGCCGCGCCAAAGCGAAAAACACAGGCCACCGGACCCTAAAACCTGAAACAGGCCCTCAGAAAATCCCAATCAACCTGAACTCCTCGCAATGTCACCATAGCTGCAATGCCATATCTACCCAAATTGATTCTCTCCACTTTCTGAAGTTTCTTGGTCCATACATGCATGCTATGATTGAAATATGGCTCCATGAATGTGAAAATTGGAAGAAAACAAGTGAAGAAAGGATAGAAAAATGAAAACTAAAGGAAAATTTGAGAAACGGGCAGAGTTTCGGCTCAAAAAATAAGGAATTATGGTTTCTGCCTCAAGATAGGTGCCTATTTATAGGCAAATGGCTATCACATTAAGAAGAGAGAGAAAACTGCCAGGAAAACAGCTGTGCCGCCAGATGCACTGGCGAATCCACCATGTTATATGGCGTCAGCCGCCATAATTCTTGGTGGATCCGCCAAACATTCCGGTGGATGCACAGCCTTTTCTATCCCTTTTCAACTTTTTGGTCTCCCACAACAACAGCAGGGCCCCACAACACGGTTTCAGGTTGTTTTCTTCCCTTTTTGGGACATAAAACTCAAGAAACTGGACTGTTTCAGAGTTCCCGGGAGTGGGGTTGAGCAAAAGCAATAAATCAGAGCCGTAATTCAGCAAAAGTCATGTCTTAGGGCATGCATTCTTTGCACAAAAATTGCATACATGGCATATAATCTTTGTTATTTTGCAGAACGTGCATCTACGGCGCATAAACGTACATAGTAGAGCAAAACATTAAAAGGGTCGCATAATAAATCATGCATACACGAGCATACATCATCGGCATCATCAAAACATATAACATGGAATAAAAGTGCATACATCAGTGCATGATCATAATAGTACAATCATCCATAAAAGTACTTTCTCCCGCCAGGGGAGTAAGAAAAAAGAGAAATAGATAACAGACACAGTCATATACTGTCGCCCACCAGGGGCATACGAATACAGTCATCCAGAATAGTACTACCACCCACCAAGGGCATTAAAGATGATACAGATATCCATATAAGTACTATCTCCCATCAGGGGAGTAAAAAAGAGAAACAAATGAAAACAATAACCAAAAGAGAGTCAAGATCAGCGTCAAGTCAGCACCAGCTTAGCACCGGCAATCAGTCAGAACCAGCCTCCTCCTCTCCTCCTCCTCGGAGGAATATCCTCATCGCCTGCTCTCTATGACTCTGCAATGTCAAGGCGCATGAGAAGTCCACCAATGGCTACCTCCATCCTACGGGAGATGCGATAACTGTGCCGAACATAGTCTCCAGGAGCCTGTATGAAGAAAAGGATAACGTCAGATGTTTTGGATCCTTTCCAAAGCACATAAAGCATATACTGAAAATCCTACCCAAAGATCATTTCTAAAGGTGGGAGAAGTAAAGAAAGTACCCGGGTAACATCGTCAGGGATCATCCGCTCGCCCGAGTGAACAACACTAGGAAGTTGCCACGATCTCATGATGCCTTCTGCACCATAATATCCAATCTCCTCAGGAAGCTGATATTATGTATCCCAATTTATCCTGTCGGTACTATGGCTAGGGCCGGTGCCATGGTCAAATTCAGAAATGTGCTCCCCAGATGAGCTAGCTGATGGAACCTCAGGAGCAGTCAGAGGAATGAGCTCCCTCGGGATGGCGGAGATAGTAGAAGGTCGTCCTTGCCATGTAATCTCCCACATCAGGAATCTGTCACAGAACTCCAAGTAATTCAGATTGGGGCGCAGATGTAGGTAGGCCTCCATTCCATTGAAAAGCTCCTGAGAAGCCTAGATATCAGCCTCGTAGAGTATGTCAACTGGCGGAGGGCTAGGCACACACTAGGATCCCATGACCTGGAAATGGACTCTCTTACCCAGATAATATAGACAAAAGTAAGGAGACCACAACAACGCTCGTCTACGGGAAAGGGTCTCTGCAAAAGCCGTATGAGGAGCATACAACATCCTCTCTTCGAAGGGTCGGGCAATCTATCAAAAATAATCAGCAAGCAAGTTAGAGCAAGACAACAGGTAAGAGGTAAAAGACAAGGAAAATACCTGCTGACTAGTCAGCTAGTCGAAGAAAGCTTGGATAGTCAACAGGGTATTCCTGCGAGGGATGCCCCAGTTTGACTCCTCCCATATTGCTCCATCTAAAAATTCTAGTGGCCGCTGCCTAATCAACCCAGGGGCAATGAAGGAGAAGTACTCATAGGCCCAAAGTTGTGACACAACTATTAGAACAACAGGTATGAAATCCACAGGTCAAAACAGAGAGGCATGATTGAAATACCTACCTCCTAGATGAGAGCCATCCCACCAATGAAAAGGATGTACCCTCGAGACAGGTCTATCATCTCACGGTACATCGTGCTCAAAATCGCACCTCCCCAATCATACTAGTCCCATACACCCGTGTGGACCAAGCTGGGAAGGACATTCAGGTCTACTGTGTCCCTCAAATTATGGGTAAAAGTACAACCCATGATGACTAGCAAGCTGAACCGAGCAACGGCCTCGTCTGAAGCAAGGTTGCTCACCGACAACCAGTCCAGCTTCTCGTGCAGAGAGGTACGTCTGACGTAGATGCTACCCCTAGGAGGGTCGAAGCCAATAAGGTCTTGCATCTTTTCAGGGGAGAAGGCCACCCTCCAGTCATTGCACATATCTAGGGACCGAACTCTGAAACGGATCCGTGAGATCATATACAAATCGAGCGGAGTACAAGTCAGCTCCCCACATGCAAAATGAAAGGTGTTGGTGGTATCCCACCACCTCTCAGCCAAGGCCTTGATCAAGATCATATTAGCATGATCAGGTGCTTTCACCGCCAGGAAGTCGACGAAACCGGTGGGCTCCAGCAATGTCCGAACACCACTCTCCGGGGTGACACACTTAATCACCTCCGCTAGGTGGCACCGTCCACCCCTATTTTTTACCGTCCCGTTCTATATCCAACCAGTGTACATACATACAGCTAACAATCAAAATGTCTTAAAAAAAATTAAGAGGAATACTAACCGCTAGACGCCCCCCGTATGAGACGTGCTTATCTGGCTCTTGCAGCAAGAGTGAGGGGTTCGGATTGTCTCTGGGCGGCTCGTAAATGCGCTCCCGTGGACCATTCATTGAGGAGGTGACAGTGTGGCGAGATGAGGAAGCTTCATATCTAGACCGCGAAGCCATCAGTGTGGAATGCTAAACCTGAAAAGCGCAACGAAGTAGACTGGTAAGAACAAGTCATTAATTACTACCAGTAAAAAAAAAAGATTTTTGAAAAAGAAAATAAAAGAGAAAGGATTTTCGAAAAAGAAAAGAAAAGATTTTCGAAAAAAAAAAAAAAAGATTTTCAGGAAAAAAAAAAAAAAAAAAAAAAAAAAACTTGAATTGAAATGAAAGAAAATTTAGAAGCTCGCAATGAGCTGAAGAAGCAAAGTGAAAATGGAGAATGGGCAATGAATGGCAAGGGTTGGGGCTCTATTTATAGAGTTCCTCATGCATAGTATTAAACAGAAAAATGTGCCCAACTGAGTAAAAATGCATTTTCAGGTGCGTCTTAACTTAGAATTCATATCCGAGAGTCCTTACATGTTCGTATGATTTTTCTCTACCCATGGACACCAAACTTGCCTACCTTCCGACCAAAAGTGCATTCCTTATGCTAAAAAGACCAAAAATTAATTAACTCGAAAAAATTCATCAATCCCCCAAATCCTGAAAAATCAGACTCTAAAAATTACCAGGACAACTTCAATGCATCTGGAATCATTTTCCAACCCTAGATCCATCAAAACTTTCGACTTGACACTCATCAAAACTGTTTAACAGAGAGACAGTTATGATGAGGGGGCAGCTGTGAACCCTCATTTTAGCACCTCCAAAATTATTTCTGAACACATCAGAGCTGACCAAAATATTTTTCTATCCAAATTGATATTTTTTCGACTCTGACTGAACCTCTTGTACCAGACAGTATTTTTAAAAAACTAACCGGATCTCTCCCAAAACTGACTGCCAATCTGTCCGATAATTAGTTTCGGATCTACCACTACTGACCCGTAATTTTTTAGACTTCAGAATATCCCAAAAACTGACCCGAAATCCCAGAAATTGACCCGAAAAGCTCCAAAAATTGAACCGGAGCCCGAAACCCGAGACGGCTCGTTGACGTCCGCGAGTTGTGCTCGCGTGTCCGTGATGTGCCTGAGAGCGTCCGCGGGGATGCCTGGCGGCGACAGCCAGGCGCGTCGACGGACGCCGCATGCCATCCGGCACGTCCGCACTAACGCGCGTCAGTGACAAACACGTCGGTACGGGGCTGACGTGTCAGCTGTCCGGCGGACGCGTTAGTACGGGGCTGACATGTCATCCTCGTAATGACAAGTCCGCCGAACACGGCGGCGGGTCTGCTGGGCTATCTGGCGCATCCGCCAGACGTTTCGGCAGACGCCGCTAGTATTTTTTGCGGCTCTTCACCTTTTTCTAAAATTCCAGCTTTACCCCTCATTTTTTCTGTTTTTTAGACCCTTTTTAGTTTTTTCCAACCCCCATCTGCCCCTATAAATACCTCTTTCATTTCTCATTTTCTACACACCTCAAGCACTTGTTGATTTGCTATCTATTTGCTTCTTCTTATTCTCTCTCTCTAATTTAGTTTTCCAATACTCATTTTGAGTAATCATAATTAGTGAATTAATTAAAAATCAATTTTAATTAATTAATTAATTTTTCAATTAGCTTTAACCTCAATTAGTTAATTAATTAAAATTAAAATTTTAATTAATTAATTTTCTAATTAGTATTCACCCAAGTTGATTAATTAATCCTTTTAGTTAATCATTTTAATTAATTAATCCTTTTAATTAATTAAAGTTGGGTAATTAAGAAATTAAATCTCCTCTTTAAAATCAGTCTTATTTTTTGAAACGTAACTCTGCTCTGGCAAAACCACTCTCCCACCACATAAACCCATAAAGAAGGTATAAATCTCTTACCCTCACTTAAACTCCAAATCAAAGAAAACCAATCAAATCTGACCGATTTTTATACCCCTTTCCACCTCATAGTGGAATGAACTATGTGAGTTTTGATCCCCATTCAATGGAGTACGCAGGCAAGCTTGGATCTAAATCCAAGTTTCAAATCCAAATCTCAATCAATCCCCTTCCCCATTTTATTTCCCATGTAAAAATGTAAATTTATGTCTTCCTTGTAAATTTTTAATTAAAGCAATTAATTATTCAATTATTTTAGAGTAAAGGAGCGATTTTGTGATTTCCCTAGTACCCATAAGAGCTAGAGGAAATACTCTCCTTGTGGATGTTTAAATATTTGCCCTTTATTTTTCCATATATTTCATAATTATTCCATGCTCATACATTATAAATTGTCATTAATACTTGTCATTCATGAAATTAATTTTCAAAAGTCAAATTAAATTTAAGAGCCAAATCGAGATTATTTAAAACCAAAAACCTAATCCCCGAGCTCAACTTGGTTTGAAGATTAGTGATTTTAT
>CATKHJ010472527.1:0-14179 GCA_949750685.1 Vernicia montana
TATGTGTTTTACACATTAATTAGGAGATTGCTTGGAAAGTTTTATTGGACCTAAACTATAGGTGTTGTGAAATTTTAAAGTGTTTGATTTTTCACAAGCCTATCGATTCCGCTGCGTTCGGGCCCAATAATCCCTTCAATTAATTGCTAATTATGCATGTAAAATGGATAGTATAAATGATATGAACATATATGGGCTTTTGGCTATGATATTGGGAATAGTGTTGCCATGTGTTAATGAGTGTAGTGTTATAAGAGGTTATACGAGTTTAGGTGACCTTACGTCTCCTTATACCCTAAGACCATCACATCATAAAAGACGGGATGTGATAACACAGTATAATTAAATATCATGCATAGTGCATAAATAATATAATGCAATAATAACACAATGCAAAAATAATATAGTACAATTTAATTGCAGACAGTGTGAAATTAACACAGTGTAATTAAATTACAGATACAGTGTAAAATAACACAGTGGAGGTGTAGGGTATTACATACAATTAAACCAGAATTATAGAATAAAAAAAACAAAAATATATGAATGAACATGTCAATATGCTTGAATGAACATAAAAATTAAATTAAATTGAAAATCCCATGATGGACCTAACCCTTTGCTACATCAAACCCTTAGAGTGCTTGAAGCAATGGGTATCATTGGTTAGGAGGGATTTAGCCCTTAGGTTAGACAAATCAGATCATATCTTGTTGTTGTTCTTGCTTGGAAGGTGTCTCACAACCTAGCTCTTGGATTCTTTTAGTTTTTTTTTTCTTTGTTTTGAGAGAAAAGAAATCAGAAAAGGAGTTCTTTAGGGTCTCAATTCGTCCTCCTCCTATTAAGAATTGGTTTCTCATATCAGAATGGCCTCCCCACAAAATGGATAAAAATGATTTTTATATCAAAATTTAAATTTTTAATGACTTTTCATGGATTTTTATTTATTTAAAATGGATAAATTATTTTGAAAGGTTTCTGATTCTCTCCAACCCTATCAGAAAGGATTCTCAAGGGTTGGGTGGTTTAAAAGAGTTTAAAAATCAAAAACTTTCAAAAAT
Source organism: Vernicia montana (assembly GCA_949750685.1). Taxonomy (NCBI): domain Eukaryota; kingdom Viridiplantae; phylum Streptophyta; class Magnoliopsida; order Malpighiales; family Euphorbiaceae; genus Vernicia; species Vernicia montana. The sequence continues at coordinate 1,062 of CATKHJ010472527.1, forward strand.
GTCAAAAATCGGACTGTCAGCAACAAAGGGCACATGGGACTTCACTCGCCCCTTGCGTGGGCGCGTGAGACTTTATGCACCCCTTGCTCAACAAGAATGCAAAATTTCAGCTTTTTCCTTTTTAGGGACCAAACTATAATTTTCCCCTCCCTTAAGGACCAAAGTGAAATTTTTTAAAATTCATTTTAAAACTCCAAATTTCAAGAATTCAATCCATTAAAAAAAAAAAAAAAACTCCAATTGAATATCAAAACTTTTCAATTTGACCAATTTTCCAAAATATTTTCAATTAAGTCAAAAAATCCTTTCAATTTAACCCAAAAACCACATTGTGGATTAACCTCCATGTAAAAATCAATCGTTTCTCATCATCGGGTTTCAGGGTTGAAAATTAAGCATTCACACATATACATAGCATACACATCAAGGCTTTGAGTAAGATTGAAAAATCTATACTTAGAGCATACAAATAGGTTCGGTTACCCCCTTCAATTAGGCAATCGATTTCCTTGGTTTTCAATTAATAATCCCTCATTCTTAGCATATCTTGGTCATAAAAGTCTAAGGCATTACAAACCTCCCTTTTGTTTGATGTAAAAGGGAAAAAATAAGCAGAAAAGGATTCTTTTAGTTGGTGAGTAAATAATAAGTATTATATGAACATGTTTAAACTTTGATAATTAAATTGCATATATGAAAACTTGATTTTTTATCTTATAATTCTTAACAAGTTTTCTATGAAAATGCAGCATTGTGATGATAACTTATGAATTTACAAGCTTTCACATGTCATTGATTTACAAGATTAAGAATTTCAAGTTCATGATGAAGAATTATTATGTTCATGATCATTATGAGTTAGAAACTTACATTTTCTTCCATATTATTATTGAATGAGATTGTAAACATGGTGATAGAAATCTTCGATTGATAGGAGTTTCATCAGACTGTGTGCATATAGTGGCTTACTTGATAGGGTCAAATTTATCAAATTCCACCTAGGGGACCAAGTATCATAGGGCGCAAGTACTTAATTAGTCTTGCGTTTCATGATGAAATTACAAGTTCAAGCAATCACGTTAACAAGTTCATGTTTCATGTGATTTTCTGTCTCAAATGTAAACAATGTCATGCTTACTCTATTATCATGTCACATGCTATTTATTTTATTTGAAATATACAAATTTTTAAAATGCCAATGAACATTTTCATTTTAATGAATATAATGCATATTATTTATTTACTGAGTTTTATACTTATTCATTTCCCCTAAAATTTTTCAAGTGTAATGTAAGATTGTTAATAGATAGTGTTCCTCGTTTTTTCATCTTCGTCAAGGAACTAATTTCAATGTAAAGTTTGATAATTTTGAAGACTTCTAGTTACTCCATGGTGTATAGGTCTAGAACTGTGATTATGAGAACCTTGAAACATGTCTGTAGAATGTACATTGTGTGTATGCTTATATGATGATATATATATTATTATGAAAGGTTATCTTTCTTTTAATGTGTATGAATTGTGAAATGTGGATGTTATTGTGAAAATGAGCATGAGAGAAACTTGTGAATTGATTAAATTGAAGTGAGGTTAAGGTTGGATTTAGGAGTATATTTTTGTATAGGTTGAGATCTTTGGATTATGCCATGTTAAAGCCGATACCATGCTGAATTTTCAATTAATTGTTTATGTTGTCATGGGTTTTATGGATTTTTGGAAACTTTAAGTTATCTCATGCCCTAAGACTATTACTACTCATAAGTTGGATTGTGACAGATATAAAATTGATGACTCTCATAATTTTTTAACATGTGAATTATAAGAGAGTCTATACGAGATAAGGTGTTATTAATTATTACTTATTATATTAATTTTTTTTTAACGAGTGACCTAAAAATACTAGTTAAGAAATAAAAATTCAAATAAAATTAAATAAATAAATTTAAAAATAAAATAAACGAATAAAAAGTGAGAATTTTGATCTATTACTTATAATGGTAATGATTGTAACGAAATATAATTTTATTAAAATTTCTATTTTTTTTCTCATTTAACTCATTTTAATATTAATAATTAATACCTTTAAATGACTCGTTAAAAAAATCGTTTATATTAATTAAAAGATAAACAAATTATTATTTACCTTTACATAAAAAAAAATTTACGATTTCCTTCCCATTGCCCATATTGAGCCATTTAAATACTGGCTCAATTGAGCTACTAAGTAAGTAGTACTCTAAATTAAATAATTTATATTCGCCAATTCAATAAATAATTATAAAAATTATATGACAAGTAATGATTATTTATTTATTTATTTTTGAGATAAGTAGTAATCTTTTTTAAATATCCCAACCTCAGAAAGTCATAAAAGCTTTTATTCTTGTTAACAATAAAAAAAATCATAAAAGCTACTCTTCTATTTAAAATATCCTAATGTTAATAGTCATAAATGCTTTTATTTTCTTTTTAACAGGAAAAAAAAAGTCATAATAGCAGCAGATGGGAGTAATCATGAATGGAATATACTTCATTTATAAATTGTAAACGCATATTAATTGATTAAATAGCAATGAGGTTTTTGTCTTGCGTGATATTTTAAATTTCATCCCTATTCATATTAAATTTGGATATCATTAATAATATTTAATATTTATATCATTAATAATATTTAATATTTATACTTATTGAATTTAATTTTATATATAATGACTGTACTATAAGATATATAATAATATCACTTGAAAAATAAAATTAAAAGAAAAATATTAATTGACTAAATGTATAATGGAGCAACCACCGGAAGGAAGCCTAATGGTATAATTTCACAGACCATGTCTTAAGAGTAATCCTTATTCCTTAGTGCTTTTGAAGTATCCATAAAAAAAAAAAAAAAAGGATGATTTAGTCAAACAGCCAACGGTGACAAAAAGTGAACGTGATTGGCGGGTAGGATATGGCACTTGGGCATCGCTCAACATAAAAAAAAAAAAATATATATATATATATATAAGGGTTGACTTTATCAAGATGGAGACATGGCCACGCAACCCCTAAGTATACATGGCCACGCAACCCCTAAGTATACGGTCTTGTACTTTCAACAAAACGTCATGCCCACATATTCTCCTTTCATTTTTTTTGCTTCCGTCTTCTTCATATTTTCTTTCTCATCCCTACCAGTTGTAAACAAAGACATATTATATATATATATATATATATATATATATATTTATTTATTTAAATATATTCAGTCTTTCATTTTTGCACTAGTACATATCTTTTTGATTAATTAGTATTAGTTTTGTTCTCTAACTAATTTCCGTGAAGATGATGTATGCACAGCAACAACAGCATCAAATCATGATGACTAGTGTGGATTTGGGGAAAAAGGCTGATCAGAGAAGAGAGCCTTTAGAGGAAGAAAAGCTTGAAATTGTTGATTTGAGCGGCATGTCTTTGGACTGTCTTCCTAATCCTTCCCTCAACTTGGCCACTATTTGCAAATTAGACCTCTCCAATAATAATCTTCAAGTCAGTCTCCTTTTATTCTTTTATTCTTTTTTTTTTTTTTTAAGTTGTGCAAATTAGACTTCAGTTTCATGATGAATTCTTGTTATTTTTATTAATTCATTGGTTTCTTGTGAAGGAAAATTTAGTGTAATTTAATTAAATTTAGAGACATGAAGATCCAACATATTAATAATTTAATCTTGTTATTTTTTTTAATTAAAAATATTTTTGACAGAGCATACCAGAATCTTTAACAGCAAGATTCTTAAATATGATGGTGTTGGACGTACACTCAAATCAGCTAAAATCCCTCCCTAATTCAATTGGTTGTTTGTCAAAGCTCAAGGTTCTGAATATTGCTGGAAACCTTCTCGCCTTTCTTCCTAGAACTATTGAAAATTGCAGGTATGTTGTCTCTTTATACTTCATACGCTTCTGCTACCTAATAGCTAAGTTATACACTAATTAACTATGTGTTACAATTCAAAAGTTAAAAACACTTATATATATATAGCTAATTTTAATATAGACATGGCAAGGGTATCAATTTAACAAAGAAACCAAAGCATTACAAACTTTTGAAATATCAAATTACAATCATATTAAGTATAGCAAATCTATCTAAACTCAACATGAATAAGGATCAAAATATAGTACTTTAGTTTTGATTTTACAGCTGGACCAAAACCATAACTATTTTTATTTGTTTTGGTCATACCACTACTATTTATTTTTATATAATCCTCCTTATTTTTAGACGAGATCAATCAGAAGTTACTGTGACAACTGAATCAATTATAAATTAAGACTTTATGCATATAGCTCCCATATTTGCATTCAATTTCCAATCAAATTAAGACTTTAGGCACTACAAGGCTGCAGTTTTATTTTTTATTTTTATTTTTTAAAATAAAAGAAAATAGAAGACTAAAGTCTAAAGAGGGTAGGTACAGGAATGTAAATAGACATAAAAATAAATAAATTGGCTATCTAGCAAAGCAATGACTGAAAAATTTCTTGTATTTGGAACTTCAAATAAGACTTACTGGTAGCTAGTAAGACTATGTTGATGTAATACAAAAAATTATATAAAAGAAAGAAAAATGTAATTTAAAAAAATATTTCGTTAATATTGTTTGTTTATAAAATTGAAATATTAATATAATATAATAACTATTTCATTTAATGTTTGATTGGACGTAAATATGCAGACAAAGATAGTGGTGGAATTCTAGGGTGGAGATGATAGTCACCTTGTAAAATTTTTTAAAAGCCTTTAATAGGTATTAAAAAATTACCTAAATTTTTTCAAAAATAACTTTCAACCCTAAAATTTTTTAAAAAATTTTAATGTCACCCTCTTCTAAAACTATATATTAGGCTAGATTCACTATTAGATAGAGGTGATAAATTCTGACATGACTTGATAGTTCAATCTAAACTTGTTTATTCAAATCTAACTCATAACTCATTCAAATTAACATATAACTCGAAAATGACCCAATCTAAATAATTTGAACCTATCCGACCCGATGACCCTACATATAACCCGACTCGATGACTCGATATAAAATAATTAATTTCATTAACTAATTTAATTTTTTAAAAATAAAATTAATATTATGACATTTATTATTAAAATTACTTAGTACTTGTTTACAAGCATGGACCCCATCTGATTTTTCCTTCAGGCTTTTGAGTATATATTAAAAAAAATACGATGATAAATGTGAAGATATAACCTAAGACCTTTAGTATCGAGAATTTTGATCAATTACCAAACTAATTATATAATTTGCTAAGTTTATACTGTAAAATATATTTATATATTAAAATATTTTCTACTAAATTTTATATTTAATTTCAAGTTAATTGTGTTATATTATTTAAATATAAATCTAACTAAATTGAGTATAAATTATTTTTTTTATAATTTTTATTATACCATTGTCTAGTAAACTACTACTAAAACTTATGTTCTCATACATTCAATTCAAATTGAATGTCATAAAATTTTAAAAAATTAAAGAAAATTATTAATTATCTTTTAAAATTTAATTATCACATCATTAATTGTTATTTATTGATCTCCTGTACATATTATATAATTTATAGAAATTTTATTATTTTAACAAATATGGTTATAATTTATAACCCATAACCTTATGTAATTTTGCTAAATTTAAGATAAATGTATTTATATTTTAGTATATTTTATACTGTAAAATTTTACATTTAATTTCAACTTAATTAGGTTTATATTTAAATTTAAATATTTATTAAATTTAGTATGGATGATATATTTTTAGTTTTTTTTAATAATTTATATTTTTCTATTATCCACTATACTACTACTAGAAATTTATATTTTCATACATTTAATTTAAATAAGATTTCATGTAAATTTTGAAAAATTAAAGAATATTAATATACTACCAATTATCATATCATTGGTCGTTATTTATAGATCTCTTATATATTTTATAATATATAATAATTATATTATTTTTTTGAATATGTTTGTAATTTGTGATCTTTATTTATAATAATTAGAAAATTTTCTGAGTTAAATAATACGTCCATCAAAATTATAATATGGTTAACTGAGTTTAAAAGTGCATCATTACCCATGTTTAATTTATAAATTTATAAATTATATCATAAGTATTAAATAATAACTAATTAATTAGTAATAATTAATCATAAGTGTTAAGTAATAACCAATTAATTATAATAATACCTAATAAGTAATAACTACTAAATAGTAAGTACTAACTACTAATTTACTAAACACTAACATCAAGTCCTCATTCTTTAATATAGAAAATAAATCCACTTGGAATAATTATTACTAACTATAACTATAAAGTAATGAAAGGAACCCAACATAAAATTATGATATATTATGAATTAGCAATTAGCAATTAACAGTAAAAGTAATAGACTTATTAGCAATTAGCAATTAACAGTAAAAGTAATAGACTTGTTATATTTCATAATTTTATGTTGGGTTCCTTTCATTACTTTATAGTTATAGTTAGTAATAATTATTGCAAGTGGATATATATATATATATATATATATATATATATATATATATATATATATATTATAGAAAAGTGTAAAAATATATATTTATAAATTTAAGTAAAAAAAAAAAAGAAAATAAAGACAATAGTTTGAATTGAACACATGACTAAAAAACATATTATAAATTTATAATTACCACAAAATGAACTTTAATTCACTTATTATTTTATTTTATTAAATTACTTATTAATCATTTATACAAGTTAAAAGTATAAAGTTATTGTGAGTTAGATCGGATCATGCTTGATTTTCAGATTCAACGTTGAGTCATGCCTAGGCCGAATAATTTTTTTTTTTTAAAATCTAGCTCGGTCCCTGGAATAAACAAGTCTATAAAAATTACACATTTATAATTACATATACATATTAGTCTTATCTTATCTTTTTAATATTTTTGAAATCACATATGAAATTTTTTTTTTTAAATGGTGATCAAACCCAATTTGAAATCCGCAAATGAATTCAATTTGACTTGAAATATTCTTTTTGAGTCAACCCAACACATAGCCGGCCTCTGCAACCCAAAATGATCCGAATCAAATTCGTTAAAAAAAAAAAACGATACTCAAAATAACCTGAACCCGAAGTGATCCCACCCAAACCCGCTTGACTTGACCTGTTTGCCACCTCTATATGCAAGTTATATATGATCAAACTTTTAATGAATTTTTTTAAAAAATATATTTTATTTATATTTGTCTACTTTTTTTAGAAAAAAATATAGTTAAATAAATGGGAATATTAATGATATTTTCTTATCACACCACAGTTTTTTATTTTTATTGGTCAAACGAAAAAATTCAATTCATTGCATATAAATACAAGATATTACACATATATACACTATTAAGTTTCCTAAAACAAATTAGTACAATTATTAATAGCCAAAATTTATTTTCGAGAAAAAAAAAAGGACAGTCTAAGTGTCATCAAGTGGCGACCATGCATGACAATTTTTTTTTTTTATAATTTATATTTATATTATTAATTATGTAAAATTATTAATTTTATATATTATATAAATTTAATATTTTCAGTATTAAAAATTGTAAAAAATTATTTTTTGCTTTTCAAAATTATAAAAGATTTTACATAAATATTATTATTAAAATATTAATAAAATTTTTTATTAATATTTTTATATAAAAATTATTACTAAAAATAATTTTTATACATAAAATTTTCATGCATGGTAAACACTTAGCGACCATACATGGAAATTGGTTTTTGCAATTTGTTATTTAATTTTTCAATATTATTCATTTTTTAATATTTTCAATACAAAATTTATTTAATTTAGAATTCTTTTAGTATATCAAATTTATTTTTAGTATAAAATATATATTTTTAATATTTAATAATGAATATAAAATTATTAAAAAAAATTATGTAGAGAAACAGTTTTTTTAAACCCTATCCGAGCAATAACTCGTGAAGATATTAGCATTAAAAATTAACATTTAATTTTTAATTTTATTCACATAAATATTAACATTTTTTACTAATATTTAATATTTTAACAATATTAATGTTAATTTTTTAATAATTAAATTATTAATGTTAAATTATTAACAGTAATAATTTAATTATTAATTACTATTGTTAAAACATCAATGGTTCAACCATTGATCCAGTGATTGAACTGATTGAATTTCAAATTACTATCTTCATGGGTTATTGTTTGAATATAATTTAATAAAATTATATCTCTGCATGGATTTTTTTTTTATAATTTTATATTCATTATTTATTATTAAATATTAAAAAAATAATTTTATACTAAAAATAAATTTGATATACTAAAAGAATTCTAAATTAATTAAACTTTGCACTGAAAATATTAAAAAGTGAGTAATATTGAAAAAGTAAATAACAAATTGCAAAAAAAAATTTCCATAGTAATAATTTTTATATACAAATATTAATAAAAAAATTATTAATATTTTAATAATAATATTTATGTACAATTTTTTATAATTTTGAAAATTAAAAAATAATTTTTTATAATTTTTAATACTGAAAATATTAAATTTATATAATATATAAAATTAATAATTTTACATCATTAATAATATAAATATAAATTATAAAAAATAAAAATAAAAATTGTCATGCATGGTCTTGGCAAGTATACTTGCCAAAAAGTTGGGCAAGGTCCACACTTAGACTGTCGAATCCATAGTCTAAGTGTCGATCTTAGAACATTGACTTTTTATCCACCTTCATCTAGGATAAAATGACATACATGAAAAAATATTTTTTCAACTCAGAAAAATATTTAATTTTATTCACATATTTAAATAAAAAAAACCCCGACCATCAATTGCCATGGACTCTAAAAAAGGAAATGATATACAACCTTTACCTTTTTTTTTTATTTTTATTTTCAAAAGATATACAGACTTGACCTAGAGTGAGCCCACTATAAAATACAAAATTCAATTGTTAATTGTTAAAGCAAGAGCGGAGGTCCGATCAAGTTTATAATGTAATTGGATTACATGACATTTTCAGTGTATTGATGATTATATGTTTCACCTCAACGCGGAATCTCTCATGTAATGTTAATTACATTACCATAAAAAATTTTATATAATCAGTCACTATAATTCATTCGGTAAGGTAACCTTCTTTCCATTTTATACTAAATATAATCTTAAGTATAATATGAGTTTTACCAAAATCTGAAAAGAATTCTAAGATTTCAGATACAATAAAGCCTAGATTAGATATAACATCAGCATCGCTATTTTTTTTTTTTTAATTATTGAACTTTATTGTTATTATTATTATTATCATTATCATCATTTGTTTTATCATCTTAGTTTTAATTTTTCCTTTTTATTTTTTTTATCTCTTCATCGTTACATCAGTCATGGGATTGAAGGGGCTGCTGAATGCATGACAATTTTGGTGTTTGGTAAAATTGAAATTTAAGTATTAAATTTTAAGTACTAAATAATATAAGTGATATAGTTTTTAAAATGTAAATTATTTAAAAATTTAATCACTTATTATATTAAGTAGAAATTTTAAATTAAATATTTTAACTTATTATTTTAAGTGATTTTTGACTTAATTCAAAACTTTAAGTTGAAATTATTTTATGTTATCAAACCATCTTAAAATTAATAAGTGCTGAAAATATTAAATTAAGTAATAAGTTGGATTATCAAACACGAGTCTTAACATGAGAATAAATTAGTATAAATTAATGAGCAAAATATGAATGCATTGAAAAATTAATTAATGGTAGATATAATTATTTGATTACATGCATTAATTAGAATGAATGAAGTATATATATATATATATATGTATGTGCAGATGTTTAGAAGAATTGAACGCAAACTTCAACAAGCTAAGCCAGCTTCCAGACACCATCGGATTTGAGTTGGTGAACCTGAAGAAGCTGTCAGTGAACTCAAACAAGCTTGCGTTCCTTCCTCGCTCCATCACCCATCTCACTTGTTTAAAAACATTAGATGCACGTCTTAACAATCTAAGATCCCTTCCTGAAGATCTCGAGAATCTCATAAACCTACAAGTTCTTAACGTTAGCCAAAATTTCCAATACCTCGAAACACTACCATACTCTATCGGTCTCCTCATTTCTCTTGTTGAATTGGATATAAGTTACAATAGAATCACCACTTTACCCGACTCCATTGGCTGCCTCAGGAAGCTCCAAAAGCTAAGGGTTGAAGGCAACCCACTCGTTTCACCACCAATGGAGGTGGTAGAGTTGGGCTTACATGCGGTTAAGGAGTACCTGAGTGACAAAATGATTGCAGGTAATAGGGGCCCACAAAAGAAGAAGTCATGGGTTGGTAAGCTGGTCAGATATGGGACCTTTAATGGAATTGGAAATATCAGAAATCATAACAATATGATAAATGAGGAGGAGAGAGAAGGGTTCATAATATCAGAATATCGCTCCATCGATGGACTTGCTTCTCCTAGGTATACCGCTGGGATGTTCTCACCTCGTCGTCTTTTCTCCACCAAAAAAATCTTCACTAGATAATCAATTAATTACCCTTAAATTGTCTTCTGTTAATTAGCATGCATGTGCTATTAATTGTCGTATAATATACATATCTGCCTTGCCTTGTTTGTTCTGTAAATAAATAGCATGCAATTGTGTTGTTAAAAATAATACAGCAGTTTCTCTAGCTTTATAAGTTGCCTACATGTACATACTCCATTTTCCCACACTCATAAAACAAACAACTTTGAAATTAACCATACTTTAGCATTTAGTAGTCCACCATGATAATCATACACTTATGATAAAATAGTAACTTCTATGCATTGGATAGGAAACTCATACTTTAATTTCACTAAAACATTTCCATACCAAAATCCCTTACTTCCTACGGAACAACTAAGGAAGATCTTTACATTTACATTATAAAGCATTAATCTTAAAACATATACATTATTAATAGCTTTGAGAAGGAAGAATCACAAAGCTCAAAACTCTTGGTTCCTATCATCTTTGGCTCACCTACATGAAACCACAAATAAATAAAAAGGTGAGTCGTCAAGTTAGTAAATCATGAAATGCATAGATACTTGGGGTCTTCGTAAAGACGATCATCTTATGTGTGTGTGTGTATATATATATATATATATATATATATATATATATATATATATATATATCAATGCAATAGGGTACGTGAACAATTTATATATGCCAAGAACAAACAGGCACCAAAGGAACATCCGTCATAATAGAACAATACATATAACCATTAGAGGGAATGGGTGGAACTGCACCACCATCCCTATAAACCTTCGTAACCATCAGGGCAGTAACTTCTTCCTGTATATATGCTTGACCTTGCATACACCTAGGGTAAATGACTCTTCCTAAGTAAGACACTGACATATTAGACTCTATTAGTTGAGTCGCCAATGCACACGATCTAATGGATTTTCCCCTATTAGCAAAGGCGTTCTATCATATGTGGTCAAAGCTAGGTATTGGCTCGGTAAGATCATAATTATAAACAATAAGTTAGCCCGATAGCCTTGTTATCAACAATGATAAGTTTATCATTCATAGATGGCTTTCAACATTTGGCATTGAACAACATGATAATTCATTCTTTAGTCTTAAAAGACAGGAATAACAATAATATTATAGTAATAATATCATGATATCATTTAATCATATTGAATAGTTAAAATGAAAGGAGAGATTTGTAACAAAGACAATTCTTTTATTGGTGATTTTACCATGGATTCATACATCTCATGACTTACCTTAAAGCAAATCCTTCACTTAAGTTCAAATCACCTTTACAGACACGAAACTCAAAGATTCTTGACTAGCTGGCCTATAAAATGACTCTGGCTCTAACTTACACTTCTAAAGGAAGATAAAAGAAAGAGATCACTTGGATCCTAACTTAACACTAAAGATCTTATAATTTCTTTGAAGTGAAAGAAGAAATAAGATAATTTGAGAAGAAGAAGAAAACACAATTATTATGTAGCATAAGACATCTTATATATAGAGAAAAAGAACAAAGTATTAATTGTAGTGGCTGACAAACTGATCAGTGGTAAGTGACTTGCATTCCTAACCACATATTTCCTGCAATACTGTTTATGAGTAGATAGCTTACTTTCTCAACCATACATTTCTACCAGAAGCCATGCAAACTTATGCAACTCGTAAACAAAATCTTAAACTTATTTATCAATGAAAAGTGTCGCTCGACTTTGAGTCACTTAGTTTGCTTCGCATCTATCAAGGCATCTATCTACCTCGATACCGAGTGATACGACCCACAAGTATGTTAAACTTGAGACCCAATATCTTTACGCTTGGAAGCAACTCCTTGGAAAGTTAAATCAGATTTCACCAAGTCCTCGACCCAAATTCAACCCGTGAAAGAGAACCTTGGAATAAAATACTCTCAAAGTAATTAGCTTTAATTGTATGAACCCTGATTCAAGTTAGAATCGAACATAAGAGAAATCACTCTTAATTCATTTTTTCATTCAAAAACATAATCTCATCCTCTATTACAATTCTGCCCATATAAGTCTTGGAACAACCCTCCAAGAATAGGAAAAGTCAAAAGCCAACTAAGACAATCAAAGACAATGAATACTTGTCTTGGAATAATCCTCCAAGACTAGGAAAAAGCTAACTAAGATAATCAAAGGCAATAAATACTTGTCTTGGAATAATCCTCCAAGACTAGGAAAAAGCTAACTAAGACAATTAAAGGCAATGAATACTTGTCTTGGAATAATCCTCCAAGACTAGGAAAAAGCCAACTAAGACAATCAATTGCAATGAATACTTGTCTTAGAATAATCTTCCAAGACTAAACTTATTCTAACTAAAAATAAAGCTAAATTCGTACTTGGGCTTTAGCTAATTAAAAACATGCCCAAAACTACTTAAAACATGAAAATAAAGTAGTTTAAACATACCTTGGGCTTAACACATAACATTGGCAGCCCAAAACACTAAATAAACTTAATAAAAG
>CATKHJ010472550.1:0-36908 GCA_949750685.1 Vernicia montana
AATTTGAAATGGTTTAGAATTAACAAAAGGAGTAAATGGGCTTTGGATAGGTGGAGGAAATTGAAAAGTTGGTGGTTTAAAATTAATTTCTTTAGAGGAATAGACTGAAGAAGTAGAAGAAGGATTCCCAGAAAAATTTGACGAATTTGAATCCTGCTGATTCCCTTGATGAATCCCTAGTGCTCTAGAAATTACTGATTCTCTCTTTATAGCCTCATTTTTCCAAAACCGTTTGTCAAATTCAGAGAATTGAACTTTGGGCTTAAATTTTTTAGACATAGTGAAATAGTAAATGAGGGTGAAGGAGATTGGATCATATACATGGTTTTGGCCTTTGGGCCAAAACAATATATATAATGGGTGCAATTGTTTGTACTGAATTAATCTGGCCTAAAATTTCCAGCCCAGCCTATTTACATTGGCTCATGTTTAATTAATTTGCTGATGAAGTGGTGAAGTGGGTAGTTAATAAGTTGAAGAAATAGAGCGTGGATAAATGGTTGAGAAATTTAAGAAAATTATAAACCTGTACAGCACAATTGGTAACGGGTAAAAATGATGGGAAGTTATCTTTGATGCATATAAAAGGAAAGCTATAGGACAAGAGAAGGACCAACGATCAATGATCAAAAATTTCCCAAAACTACAAGCAATTTCAATCAATTCAATTTCTTTCAGAGCAATCAATTTTCAATTTCCTTTGTTCAAGCACTTTAATTTCCAAGCATTTTGCAATCTAATTTCTTTTCATTCCACTGTCAATACTTCAATTTCCAGTTAATGCAATTCTATTTTCATTTATTGTCCATATCTTTAGTTCATCAAATTTTCTTTTCTAGCCTTGCAATTACATATAATTTTCTTAAATCCATTGTTTACAATTGCATTAAATTCATTGGTGCATTCATCGAAATTCAAGCAAATTGTGGTAAAGGCGCTTGGAGATCCACAATCACTTTGATTTTAAAAGTAAAATTAAGGCGCATTTCAAACGATTCGTGTACCTTACACACGTGGCACGCTCGCATTCAAAAAATTCACCAACACCTTCAATAACATCTGCATCCTTCACTAAATTAGGAATCATAATTGGAATTGTCAATTTCAAATCCTTAGCTAAAGCTTTCCATACTATATCTATCCCCCACACCAATTTTTGCTTGGGTTTTCACATCCTTTATCATGGCTTTCAACAGCAAATATTTCAAAGAGATATATGAATTTAAGAATAAAGGCTAATATGTCAATTTCGATTGAAGAATGAGTTAATCATGGAAAAGATTATCTAATAAAAAATTCTTGCTTACAAAATTACAAGTACCATGGACAAAGTTTGCAGCATCCTTCCCCCTATATGGGACAAAGGGGTAAAGGTATATGCCTTTTTGTTTTGTTCCACCGAAGCTCAAAACAAATATATACACACAGGACTCATAAGTCTATTAATTAATAAATTTTTATATATACTACCTATTGTATATTTTCATTAGTTCCAAATAATTTTTATTATTTTAATGTTAATAAATTTAATAACCAATGTATTTTTACTCAATGATATTAGAGTCATCTCCAAAACTGAGTCGGAGTCCAATTGACAAGAAAAAAATCTAAGAATAAGCATTGACTAAATAATTTTCCAGTGCCTTGATGAAAGCTAATGTAGATGATGTAGTCTTTGATGGCAAGGTATCATCTTCTATATCAGACTCATATGCTACAGTTACATCAATGAGAGTCTCTCCATCTCCAGTTGCAGTTAGCTGGAAAACTGTATTGTAGTAAGAAAAACCAAGATCTAGATGGCCTCCTTCTACTACTTGTAGTGCAATTCTGTGCAGTGACTCATCAAGCTCTGAAATCTTTTCTTTCTGGTATGTCATTGTCTTGATATCTGAGATTTGTGATGATCAAGAAAGCAAATGTTAAATTTGCTTAATTGGGAATCTCATTGTATTTTCTTGAAAGACTATACATCAGATTTTTTCACTTTTCATATGCTATTATATTATATGCATCTTTTCCTCAAAATCATGATTTGAGGGAAAAATAAATTATATATAAAAAAAAATGTTTTCTATGATTACTTTATTTTTAATAAAATAAATTTACTTTATTTTATTGACCATTACGAAAAAAAAAAAGACTCTTTTACGAAAAATCATAATTTTCTTATTTTTTTTTCGTAAATTAAACTATTTTTTCGTAATTCTTCTTAATTGCGAAAAAAATTTTAATTTTACGAAAATATAACTTATTTTGTGTAAAACAATAACTTTACGAAAAAGTTTATAAATTAACCAAAAAAATAATTTCGTAATTATGAAAAAAAATAGCTCTCTTACGAAAAATCACAATTCTCTTATATTTTTTCGTAAGTAAAACTAATTTTTCGTTATTTTTTTTAATTACGAAAAAATTTAATTTTATGAAAATATGACTTATTTTGTACAAAACAATAACTTTAAAAATAAATTCCTAAATTAACGAAAAGAAAAATAATTTCATTAATTTTATTTCATTTCATTAATTTCGTAAAGTTAGTTAATAAAATTATTCTGTTAATTTCTTAAAGTTAATTATCAAAATTATTTTTCTATTTTATTTCGTTAATTTTATAAAGTTAATTTCGTAAAGTTAATTAATAAAATTATTTTTTATTAATTTAGAAATTTTTTCGTAAAGTTATTTTGTACAAAATAAGTCATATTTTCGTAAAATTAAAAATTTTTTCGCAACTAAAAAGAATTATAAAAAATAATTTAATTTCGTAAAAGAATCATTTTTTTCGTAAAATAAAACAAAGTAGATTTATTTTGTTAAAAATAAAATAACCATAGAAAACACCTATACAAAAATAATATTATTATAATATTACCCATGAGCCTTGGTTTAGTGGTAATAAAATTGTCTCTAGAGCTGAAAGTTATAGTGAAATTCAAGTTCTAGTTAGAGTCAAATTTATCATAAATAATAATAATAATAATAATTTGGGATTTTTACACAAATATTCAAAAAATACAAAATTTTATCATATATGTCTTTCCTTCTTTTTTTTTTTTTTTTTCAAAAATACAACTTATTAAATTTTATATTTTAAAAATGTTTCACTTTCAAAAATATATTATAAATATATAAAATATATATATATATATATATATATTTTTTTTTTTTTTTTTTTTTGAAAACCGAAAGATATATTTTAAAAAAAAAAAATTATATTTGATGTAATTTCCTCAATAACTAAATCAAGGTTTGAGTAGGTGATAATTCTTATAAGCTTAATAAGTCCAATGGTCTAAGACTACACCTCCGTTGATGGAGGCCCAATATTAGGGCCCAATATCTAAGCATGAACTAGTAGCCCAAAAATTATTTATTTCTTGCATTAAAAAATTTTAAAACTATTACTGTTTAATTTATAACCTAATTTCCTTATTATATCGAGTAAATCTTGCTTATATTTAGTGTTTATATATCAACTAATATGATAGTAAATATCGAGTAAATTAAGATATTAAAATATTTTAGTATTTTTTCACTTAATAAAAGTTGATATAAAAATTTTATAAAAAAAAAAAAAATGCACATCATATAAGTAGAAATTTTATGAGAATCTACTATATTTTTGCCTATAAAAAAGGATCATTCATTGTAAAATTGACATCAATCATACAATACACAATTTCAGTGCTTTCAGTTATATTTGTCAAATTTTCTATATTTTCTTTTTAGTGAAACAACCCGATGTATGATTTATTTCATTTTTATAAAATTAAATGATGATATGGTAGGATAAAAATTAAAAAAAAAAAAAAAAAAAAAGGACTCACCAGGGCCAAAGTTGAAGAGATACACAGTTCCAAGGCCACCATCACCTTCAATAACATATGCATCCTTCACTAAATTAGGAATCATACTTGGAATTATAAAATTCATATCCTTAGCTAGAGCTTTCCATAGTAAATCTATCCCGACACCAATTTTTGCTTGGGTTTTGACTTCCTTTATCATGGCTTTCAAATGCAAATATTGCCAAGAGATATGTATTTGAGGAAAAAGGCTAACTTGTCAATTTTGATCAAAGAATGAGTAAATCATGGAAAAGATTATCTAATGGAAATTTCTTGCTTACAAAATTACAAGTACCATGGACAAAATTTGCTGCATCCTTGCCCCTTATATGGGACAAAGGGGCAAAGGCATATGCCTTTTTGTTTTGATCCCACCAAAACACCGAGCTAATTATTAACATGACACCAAATAGCAACCTTAGTTACTATAATTGCCTTTTTTTATTCCTTTTCCTTCATCTTCAAAACAAAATATTTTTATTAGGAATTTTTTTCTTTTCTCTATTATAAAATTTTCCATATAGGAAAAATATAATTTTTTTAGAAATTCTTTTAATTTATTAGGAAATTATTTTTATTTGGAAAGGTTTGTAATTTCTTACTTTATACGATTTTTATTTTCTAGTTTACCCCTTGACTTAGCATATAAATACGACTCTTAGCATCATATGTAGTTCAATTTTTCAGTATCAATAAAAGTTAAGTATTTTCTCTTATTCATATTTTATTCTTTATTTCTTTATGTGGATTCCTAATGAATGAATTTTGAATGCAGTTGTATTTCCTTATATATCTATCATCGCGTGGAGCATCAATAATGGGATTTTAATTTCGCTAAAATTAGATTCTACCGCATCTACCTTTACGTTCTATCATTTTCATCTAGCCAAAATCGAATTCTACTATATCTACCTTACGTTCTACCATTATTACATGTTCGTAACCTTACTGTTATTACATGTTCATGACTTTACTATTCTTACATGTTCGTAATTCTACCATTCCTACAACTACTTGTCTGCATATTTCTTCATTCTATAATTTTTTGTTCTACATTTTTGTTGAATTCTACAAGTCTATCTATTCTACAATTCTAATCTTTTATAACTAAGATATTAAGTGTGTGCTATTCATACCGGTATCATAACATATAAACAACTAAGCATCTTTAAAAGGATGGATTGATTTAATAAGAAATTCTACTAAGAAATATAGACAAGTTGATTGATATGTATATATGGAAATGTCACACCCAATAGTGCAATGGTAACACATACTTTTTCTCTTTACAAATGAAAGAAAAATACTCAGAATTTGAAATTTTACTTAAATCAAGATATATAGTTACCATCATGATAGGTTTTCAAATGTATAATAATGCAAGAATGTACGATTTTCTCTCAAATTATATATCTTTAAAAAGAATAGATAGTTATTTGAAATAATTAAATAATTTAATTTAACTTCATAATAATTTTTATGATTTTTAATTTTAAATATTATATAAATTAAAATATAATTTCATTTCAAATGATTATCTATATAATGTAATCTTAAAAAATAAAGATGTAGATAATCTAATAAGAGATAGCCTAGTTAGTAAGAAAGTATGTTCCTTTTTTTATTAGTTAACTAGTATTTTTTACATGTGTATTGCACATAAATTAGATAAATTTCAAACATGTGATTATATATATGATTTCTTAATGTTTAATATTTTATCTCTAATAATTATTTTATTAATACACAAATATGCAATAAAATCAATTATTAAGTAAACAAAATAATTAACATAAAATCAATAAAGTAACAAACAATAATATACTTAAAATTAAAAATTAAAAATAAAATTTATACTATCGAATTTACAATAAATAAAAAAATCTAACCTTAATTATCTTCCACCATATAGTAGGTATAAAGACCCTTCGAAAAATATAAAAATAGAAATATCAAATATATAGAAAGAGAGAAGGAATTAAAATCATAAATCCATGCCCTTAATGTAGATAGAGGTATTAAAGTATAAATTCTTATCATTGTCAATTAAGATGTCTTTTATCTATATCTACACTATATATATTAAAATAAGAATTTTCAAACATCAATATATGAGATAGATTAGTTATAATATATTATTAATCGCACACACACTTGTTTAAAAGTAATTTATATAAATAAACATTTAAATATAAATTAAGCTATTAATATATAAAAATAAAGAAATTAAACCAAAATTATAAAAAAAAATACCATGTCTTTTGAACGAATAAACAAATAGAGATTGATATTGTAAAATGATTACGAATATGAGAAAAATAATGATCTCATGATCATGTATTTATAGTGAAATTATTTATTATAATCATTGTTGAAATATAAATTAAAATATAATTAGAAATACAAATTCTATTTTTATTAAAAAATTTATTGTTTAATAGACTTTGTCTTTGTTTAGGATAAAAAAAATAATAAAATTTTAATTTTAATTAAAAATGATACTAACAATATATTTTTTTAAAAGGAATTATTTTTAAATCCAATCAATTTAAGAATAAGAATATCCTTTTTGTTTTTTACATTAAAAATCATGTTTTTAATGGGCAATTCAGAAATTTTATCTCTTAAAATTAAGGGACTTTTATATACAGTATATATATTTGAATTTTAAGAATAATATTCAGGAGATAATTTCAAAATGCATAAATCGAACATGAGTATGCCATTGAATTTATCGAAATAAATTTTACCGTATAAACTTATTTGAAGATAATTAACCTAACTCACTATGAGAAAAAAATTGTAGTTATATGTATTACACAATACCTTGACCTCCATAAATAATTTCATGTGTTTGGCTATATGTAATTGGCATAGATTTCATGATTAAATTAGAAGCTTACAAGTTGCTAAAATTAGGAATAAACAAAGTGGAATTGAATTTTAATGCTTAATTTCATGTGGGAACACAAGTAGTGAACAGGAAGCAACACAAGAGTTGGTCGGTATCCATAAATGTTGATATATGTGAGTTTCACCGGCCAAAACACGGTGTTAAGCCACATGGGCTAAGCATATTATCCGGCCCTTTATTCGCTATATATGCACAAATAATGAACTTGTTAGGCCTCTTGTAGCCAAACCTGAAAATAATGAATGGCAGATACACTTGCTTGCCAATTTAAAACCATGCTTACAAACCCCAATGCATTGACCATAATTAATAATCCTGTAAGGTTTTTCAATTTTGAAAGTATCTAACATGTTCCTTTCCCCAAGTTTAGCTAAACAATGCAATGGATATTATTGCAAGATGCCAATTAGCTTTAATTTAGTTTAATGATACATGGATTGTGAAATCTTGAGTTCGAGTTTTAATCATCAATAAGTCAAATTTAATGAAAAATTTTTGTTATTTGAAAAACTTGAATTTGAGATTTTATATCATTAAAGTGAATAAACAGACCAACCAAATCACACCAAATTTATAAAAGAAGAATCTAAAGTCAGAATTACAAATTTAAAATCTTATTGAATAAAATAAGGAACAAACACAGAGTTATTAACGTAATGGATCTAAAACTTGGATTCCTTTATGGGGAATGGAAGAATTATTAACAAATTCCACTTGCTTGGCTATCTATAAAACAGAACAGAAGTCAAGAGATTAAGTAAAGTTTAGGCAATTGAAAAAATAAAAGCTATGGTGATGTCTAGCAGCAACAGGTCATTGATCATTCTGCTGCTTTTTGTATCAGCTGCATTAGAAATACATGCAGGCACTGTAACCTGCCGCCAGGGTCCATGTTTTCTCAAGAAGCTAAATTGCCCAGCTGAATGTCCCCTGACCTATCCATCCAAAAACTCAAAAGTGTGCTACTTGAACTGTGCTTCACCCATATGCAAGCCTGAATGCAGAAGTAAGACTATTATATTGATATATGTATCTACAAACTATACTTAAATGCACTTGGTTGTGTGTTGAGATTAAAACTATTTTTCTGAAAAAATGTCATTTTATATGTAATTGAAAATAGTAGTTTAGAAGTATCATTTAGCTGTTCTGAAACTTCCATGACTAGCACATGTGAAATTCACTTCTATTCAACATTTTCAATATAGTACTTTTCTCAACAGATACTCGTAGTAATTCTATTAGTTACTAACTTATAAGTTTTTGTTTGGTGATTATAGATCGAAAACCAAATTGCAATGCACCCGGAGCAGCTTGTTTAGACCCTCGATTCATCGGTGGAGATGGCATTGTTTTTTACTTCCATGGCAAAAGCAATGAGCATTTCAGCTTAGTATCTGATCAAAACCTGCAAATCAATGCTCACTTCATTGGCCTCCGGCCTGCGGGTAGAACTAGAGACTATACTTGGATTCAAGCTCTTGGTATTCTCTTTGATTCGCATACTTTCTCCCTTGAGGCAACAAAAGCAGAAAAATGGGATGATGAGATTGATCATTTGAAATTCTCACACAATGGGAAGGAATTATTCATACCTGAAGGCCATATATCTTCATGGCAATCCCTAGAAAGTAACATTAGAGTGGACAGAACATCAAGCAAGAACAGTGTTTTAGTCACTCTCCCAGAGATTGCAGAAATATCGATCAATGTTGTGCCTGTAACAAAAGAAGATGACAGAATTCACAACTATCAGATACCTTCTGATGACTGTTTTGCTCACTTGGAGGTTCAGTTCAAGTTCTATGGCTTGTCGTTGAAAGTTGAAGGAGTTCTTGGAAGGACTTATCAGCCAGAGTTCAACAACCCAGCAAAGCCAGGAGTAGCAATGCCAGTTGTGGGAGGTGAAGACAAGTACAGAACAAGTTCTCTGCTTTCTGCTGATTGTATATCTTGTGTGTTCTCTCCGATTGGAGTTTCAGACCAAGAGAACACTGCAGTAATGGATTATAGCATGCTTGATTGTTCTGGTCGTTCTGAGAATGGATATGGAATATTTTGCAGGAAATAAGAATGAAAATTCCATATTCTCAGAGAATATTTTGGAAGATTCTGCTTATCACAGAATAAATTAATGAAGTTTTGCTCTAGTTGGGTATTCTCTGGATTTTGTGCTTCTTCAAGGAAATGATTTATCATATTGCTCAAAATTCGTACCCACCATCTGTTTTTTCCATATTTGTATCTTTAAAGTTCTGCATTTTAGTTGAGAAAGTTGGCTTTACCTATTCTTGTTTCTTTCTTTTTCTGTGTGAATCAAAAGACCCATTTCCAACAAAGTAATTTGCAGGTCTGCTACTTTTGAAATCCAAAGTTATTTGTGGAGAAAAGACAACTTTAACAGAATACTATTTTAGAGTTAATACATATTGAAAAGGGCCTGAAAACACTGAAACTCCTCAGACAAAAAACTTGAAGTTAATGCTCATGAAGCTGAATTACTGTAATGTTAAAAATTGAGCTATTGGTGTTCCAGATTTTGGGCAAACTGAAGTTCTGTTCTTCAGTGAAAATGAACATCTACAAAGTTCTCCTACAATATCAGTAGTAGTAGAAAAGGGGAAAAAGAGAAAAGCTCCTACATTTAGAGCAAAATTATCAAACACCTTGTGATCATTGTTTTACTTTAAAATTTTGAGTAGTTAGGAAGAATTACCATATTCATTTCAAGAACCCCACAATGCCATTAGAATCAAAGACAAAAATACAGAACCACATTTTTTGTGTCTGCAAATCATGGCTGTTGTTTGCTCCCTCCAAATAGAGTTGGACCAGAAGTACTACATTACTGATAGATATGGCATGCTAGACTTACATTATTGAGCTTAGCTGGTTCAGAATTATGTAGATGCTGTACTTCTACATGACACTGATATTTCAGATCACAAATCTGGAAATTTATTAATAAACTATTTTTCACCTCATTCTTGAATGTTTTCACTCTATTCCTAAAGAAATTGCAGGATATGAATATCTTTTTTCTGCTAGAATACCACAACAATAAAGAAGTTGATAGTAGAACAATTTTGCCTAAAATCTTATTCTTTGTTATTGATCCAAATCTTTTCACATCTGTTAGGGATGCTTAAATAAAAATTTTTAAAAAAAAAGATGAGAAGAAAGAAAAATGAAAGAAAAATGTGCCTGCATTTCCTAAGCCTGCTAGCAATAATGCTTGAATTTGGAAGTTTGAGCAAAATAAATCATTTGTAGGATAAACTAAAGGATTTCCTTGTCTACACTTTTCTAGGCAATTCTAAGATAAAACAATCAAATCAATATTCATCATAGGGAATGTGCTCCCACAAATCATGTCTATTGACTCTTGTTGATGTTACAAGGCAAAGGTCAAAGAAAAAACTTGCAACTAGTTTTCTATTTCTTAAGAACATAGCATAAGACTTCTCTGAGAATCTTCTTCACTATTTGAGAAAGACAAAATTTATAGTTTTCTTGTTTCTTGTCAGACAGGGATAAAAGGAAAGCATAAAATAAGATAGTAGTGAATATTTTTGGACCCAACAAAAATAATGAGTATCTTATAATTGGTGAAGCCTAAGAAAGATCAAAGAATACTTTTTTGTGCCAACACTTCAATTTTAAATAAAAGCTACTGTCATCCATAATTTAAAAAGAGTACAATTGCAAGGGATCTGTTGGGAACTTTTTTTGCTCTGTATAATCATAGAGAGTACAATTCAGAAATTCATTGTTGCTCATTGTTTCAGGTAATCATAATCATTTAGCAATATCTAAGTTCAAGATTCTCAATTAGATTTTTTTCTGAATTATAAAGAGAATCAGTTACTTGTGGGCCTTTTGCTTGTAGAAACCAGCCAAATAAAGATGCAAAAACAAAAAAAGCATTAGCATGATTTAATAGTAGCTCCACTTTCAGAAGCTTGAAAGGCTATGAAACCAAGAAGATGATCTGAGCAGAGATTAGTGGGATCAAATTGGCATAAAAAAAGGGAAGTAATAAGAGTGTTGGACCATGAGTTACAGGGAAAGCAATTCTTAATCTTATAAAACGCAACTGAAATAGGAGTTTTGGAAAAGTTCATCTATAAAAAAGACTTTTTCCATCTGGGATGTTTGATTATTTTGCTGCAAAATAATCAACTAAACTACTCCGCTTATGCATAAACCCAAAAGAAAAGGAAAAAGAAAAACTACTTGTATCTGAGATGAATTAAAAGTTAATTTGAATAGGAAAATAATATATTACCAAAACAAAACACAATCTGATCCCAGTTTGAGACTATATAAACCCCATTAATTAACCAAAGCCAAGAGACTATCTAAGCCAATTGAATAAAATAGTATAGAAGAGAATTGTGTAATTACCTGTTAAACGCTTCAAAATCCAACACCGGCGACAGGCGACCAACGATTTTCAATAAAAATCAACAGATGCCCTACAAAATCAAAGAAGCCCATATAATCAAAATAAACAAACATTCAATACCCAATAAATCACATAAGGGAATTAAAGACCAAATATTTTTTTGGAGGATGAAAGGAGAAAAACAAATATCAGATAACAGAGGCCAATTGAATAGAATTTCGTTCTTTTTTCTTTTATTGAACAAAATTGAATAGAATTTCAAACAAAAGAAATTTGTTACCTCTTACACGCTTCAAAAGATGATGAACCACAGTGACTACTGATGAAATTGAAAGAAGAATGGGTTTAGAAAGGCTTAGAAAATTTTCTTTTTCTCTGTATTTTCTAATTTTAGGGCGCGAATCTAATTGGGCGCTTAAAAAAAAATTACCTAAAAAATATACAAAATTTAGCCACCCTTTCATTCTCTCTGCAATTAGATGAAAAATTGAGATGGTTTCCATAAGGGACTCTAGTTTCCGTCGATATATGGAGATAACAGCGCTGAATTCGTTGCGCCCTTGGTGTCCGCTGCTCTTTTGTAGTGAAATCCTAAAATGCCGCTAGATATCGTCTTTAGTTTGAGTGTTTCTAAGGCAGAGGCAGTTTGAAGAAACGCCTCTTTTAAAATGCTGCTAAAGGCCTATTTTTTTGTAGTGGCATAAGCCGCCACTCATTAATTATGGGGGAAACACACCGTTTTCAGGAAAGTGAATAATTTATGCTAAAAATTATATTGTTGCTATAATTATGAAAATTGTTCTATAAGAACAATTTTCATTAACATCGTTGTTATTTAAAAAAAATTATTATTATTATTACTTGTACAATATTATTCATTCTGTATTATGTATTCACTGAACTCTATCTCACTCTTTAGTTATTATTTATTTTTCAGGACCGGTTGATAGGCCAGCAAGGTAAATTCCAAGTTCTAACTTTCATTTGGGAATTGCTCTGCTATTTAATTATGTGGTATAAATGTATATTCGGAAGTTTCACTCTAGAGCTCCATGGATTTAAAAATCTATAATAATGATATAATTAGAATATCGTATGCATGATATGTGATATTATATAGTGTTGTTACAGTCCAAGCATTTAAGATATTTATTGGCAACTGCGCTAAAATAGATGGAAAATGGAATTCAAAAAGTTAAAGCATGTGAATGGGACTAAGTAGACAATTGAATATGTCAAATATTTAATGTAATATTGGATGTTAAGGAATGGTAAAATATGGTTTCGATTCTGGATAATGATAACTTGGTAATTAATGGTAGCTAATAATTAAAAGGGGTTTTACGAGTTTAGGTGACCTTAAGTCTCCCTATGCACTAGGACAGTCATAACTTAAAGACGGGTCGTGACATATATACTGTATAATCATAAAATCGAATATATAAACTTTGAATTCAATTTTGAATTCTTATTAGCATATATATATATATATATATATAGTTCATGAATGATCAAAATCCTTGTAAAATAAGTTATAGTTATATTTTATTTCTCTTTGTAGAATAACGCTAGGAATAAATAAATATAACCATAATAAATTATAAAAATTAAATTTTATTATAATAAGATTTTCTTATACTATAATAAGGTTTTTTTTTGCAATAATAAATAATAGTAATAATATAATATATGTAGTTGAAATAAATTAAAAATTAATAATAATAACTTCTACTATAATAAGATTTCCTTATTTAATAATAATAATAATAATAACAATATATGTAGTTGGAATAATTTAGAAATTAATAATAATAATTTAGAGCGTTTTTATCTATCAACATGTTCTTCCCTTTTTATACATAGATTATAGATAGTTTTAGTTTTTCTACCAAAATTAAAAATTTAGTATTAAAAATTAAAAAGTAAATTTTAAATTCAATAATATAAGCACTGAAATTTACTAACTATAAAATTATTCATAATGATTTATATATATATCGTTTCAATGAAAATTTTATATAAATTTTAATTGAATTGAAATTTTTAAATATTATATAATTAAATATTATATAAATAAATATTATCAAATAATTTAAAATTTAAAATTATAATTTTAACTATCAAATCATATTATTAA
Organism: Vernicia montana; assembly: GCA_949750685.1. Taxonomy (NCBI): domain Eukaryota; kingdom Viridiplantae; phylum Streptophyta; class Magnoliopsida; order Malpighiales; family Euphorbiaceae; genus Vernicia; species Vernicia montana. The sequence continues at coordinate 13,311 of CATKHJ010472550.1, forward strand.
ACAACACACATAAATGTAACTGGTAAAAAAATTCACAAATATGCTTTTTATATTATTAGTTTGTTTGAGCTAAAAATAAATAAATATATATAAAGTACACTGAACCTTCCATCTTCGATTCCTGAAAATTCATTAAATATGGTTTATGCAATTTAGGTTAAAAGTTAAAACGTGAGTGGGTAGCTAGGGTAGATTATACGGTAAGACCCTAGGCAAAGTTGAAATATAATGTACTATGTATATATAAAAAATGCTTATAAAATTAATTAATTACCTTGTACAAGGAGCAATATTCCCTTAAACCTAGGTCAAGTCATAATATTAGTTATTAATTAATTGTTTTTTTTTTTTTTTCCAAAGAAGTAAGAAGCTAGCATTAAACAGGCAGCCAAGTTATTAATTAATTGTTTGAGGATTCCAATTTGCACATAATTAATAGGATAAACATTGAATTTAGCCTTTGAACTTTACTTCAAAGTCCAATCAAACTCAAAATAGCATTTTAAATCAATTTAAGCTAAAAATTTCGTTTTATGAGTAAATAACTCCAATTTTACTCTAAAGAGATAGTGTGTATTATACGCGGTCAATAAAGTAATAATAAGAAAGACAAAAAATAATAATAATAATAATAATAATAATAATAATAATAAAGAAAGACAGAACGAGTGAGTGAGAGAGAAAGAGATTGAGAAGAAAAACCATCGAACCATCCGCCGCCGTTAAGATTTTAGAGCTCATCATAAAAATTTGAAGCCTAATTGAGAGGCTGAGAAGAGCAACAAACATTAAAATAAGCAAAAGCGTCGTTATAAGCTTGGCATTCGAATATAACTCCATCGAATTGAAGATTAGAGCTACAAGATAGGTTGAAGAAGCGGAGATAGAGAGAAATTGGAGCTTCTGTGTTTGCCTAAAAGGCTTTTGATTTCTCAGTTCTCATCCCTATTAATTGGTAAACAATATAGAAATCCAAATTGATAGATGACATGTCGTTGCCGTTGTGCTTCTCTGGCATTCTATATCTCCATATTCTGTTTGGTTGTTGTTATGCTACTATGGCTTTCTTTGCAATTTTTATTTTTATTTTTTCATTTTTAGTATAGATTTTGTTGTCGTTGTGCTACTATAGTGGCTTCATTTTTTTCATTCTTTGCAAAATTTACTCTGTTTTGAGATATAGATTTAGCAATTTTTTTTTTCATTCTATATCTCCGTACTCTGTTTGGTTGCTTCTCTGGTATTCTATATCGCCATACCAAATTTCATTTTTAGTTTAAAAAAAATTATAAATTTATTATATTTTAGTTTTAAAAAATGTTCACTTTCTTTTAATTGTGTGTGTAAATTGCTCATAAAACGAAATATTTGGCTTAAATTGATCCAAAAGGCCATTTTGTACCTAATTGGACTCCGTGGTAAAGTTCAAAGGATAAATTAAGCATTTATCCTAATTAATAAAAGTGATATTTCTGAATATTTCATCCGTTTTAAAATATTTATCGTTAAGGTTTTGACATACAAAGTAAGAAAGTTATTAAATTATCATTATTCTAAGATAAAAAAATTAAAATGTCTTTTTTTTTTAATTTGATGTGGAGAAAAGTAAAAAAATAAAAAGAGAGTAAAATTGAAAAAAAAATAATAAGTACTTTCTTAAAATATTATATATTTTGAAAAAAAATCTAAAATGATAGATATTTTAAAACGGAGACATATGTTAAAACTTTTGCTTATAATAAATGGCATTATATCATTGATTATTTTTCAAAAGGATTCTTTGTTAGAGTAATACTATCAAAGACATCTTATAATATACTATTAATTTACCCATTAATCGATAAAAAAATCACGGTTTATTATAGAAAGTGGAAGAGTAAAAGTAAAGTTATAGTTTCAAATTGACAAATTAAAAAAAAAAATTATTATAGCTTATATAAATTAAATCTTTCTTATTAACAAATGTATGGAATGGAATGACGGAGTTAAGGAAAAAGGAAGACCATGACGCTCTAACTACATGAAATCCTTAGTATAGTAGTAAAAAAATTATATCAACCCTTTGAATTTAATGTAATGTATGACCCTTCTTAATTTGTCAAGAATTTCACTTCTATATTAATATATATAAAAGGAATTTCTAATTATTTTACAATACAAGTATTTAGGGTAAATGATATAAAAAAAATCACCAAATTTTGGTAATTTTTTCAATGTGATCACTAAATAAAATTTTATTGCAAATGAATACCTAAATTTTTATTTTTTTTTTTAGGCAAATACCTAAATTTTTACTTCTTTTTTTTAATCAGATGTCACTTGGAAGTTTCCAACCAAAATTTCACCAGAGTGAGTGATATGACATGTCACGTCACTCCAGCCATCTAACTCATCATGCCACTTCGGATCCACGTCAGATGAATTTTAGTGATTACATTATAAAAACTCCCAAAATTTAGTATTTTTGAAGTTATTTATATTTTTTTTGTATTTTGATTCTTTTAATTACTTTTTTCCATTAAAAATATTCTTTTAATTTTATAAGAAAGGTTTAATTTATATAAGCTATAATAAATGATCTCAAAAATCACTAAATTTTGAGAGTTTTTCTAATATGGTCACAAAAGTTCATCTGATGTGAATCCAAAGTAGCGTGTTAAGTCAAATGGCTGGGGTGATATGTCATGCCACGTCAGATTGAAAAATAATAAAAGTTTAGGATCTGATTAATTGGGAAAAATTATTCAAGCTTTCTAAAAAACTTTTCAAATGAAAACAAAAGGTAAAATTTTATATTTACTTTAATTATTTTACAAAATTTTCATCAGAAAATTATTTTTACTATTTTCATTATTTTAAAAGAAAATTAGAAAACAAGTTTAAGATATTTTTTAAAATTTGTTTCATTTATTTTTTTAAGTAAAAATATTATCACCTCACCATCATCATCACCACTACCTTCATCATTATCACCACCACCGCCTCCACCTCCACCACCATCACCATCACTACCACCACCACCACCACCATCATCACGACCACCATCTCCACCTCTACCACCATCACCATCACCACCACCACCACCACCTCCACCTCCACCACCACCACCTCCTTTATTACCATCATTACTATCGCCACCTCCTTCGTTACCATCATTACTACCTCCACTACCACCTCCACCTTCACAAATATTAGCCAGACAAACGGGAGACGGATGCCAATTTGATGGGGGTTAAAAAATGGGGCGTAATTTAAGATTTTAAAAACATGAGGTGTTTCATTGAGCCTTCGAAAACGAAAGGTGTTGATATGTTCTACAGGGTAAATATAAGGGGCATATTTGAATATTTTCCTTTTATATATATATATATATATATATAAGTTTTTGGAACACTTGCTTTGCACATGGTATTAAAAAATATCGTATATGTAAGCAAAATAATAAATTGAAAATATGTAAAACAACTAATATCCAAATAAAAGTATTAAAATCTTTCATGTTGACTTGATGAATATTCCAACAAAAAGTTATATAGGACTGAAATTTAATTTTATAAAATAAAATATATCAATAGACAAAATTAACATATCATCTTTGCAAGATATCTAGGATTATTTATATTGAATTAAAAAAATAGATATAAAATTAAATTTAAAAAAATAATATATCAAGTATAATTGTATATAGATCACAATGCTATCTTTAAGCGATGATCAATTAAAAATTAAAAAAAAAAAAAAGCAAAATACTAAAATTGAAACACAAAAATTGAATATCGTAATTCTAGTTCTTAGACAAATATAATTTTTTTTAATAATATAATTATATATAATGACGATTAATATCTAAAAATTTTAATTTAAAATAATCAAAAGGAAAAAAATTGAAATCTTATGTGCCTTCCATTAGCAATGATATATATACAATTATCCTAAATTATGAAAAAATATATTTGTTTTGAATTTAAATGAAAATGATATATCCAATAAACCTTTAAAATTTAATTGATAATATAAAAATTTAATGGAGGATTTCTTTTTATAGGAAAACATAAAATAAATCTAAATCATATTATAATAAGATTTAATTATTCAATAATAATAATAAGAAGAAGAATAAGAATATGTAAATCGTACTATAATATTAATATTTTCTTGTGCAATAATAATAATAAATGTCTAACTTAAAAAATATGAAAAATTAATAAAAACGTTTTTGTCTATCAAAATATTCTCATTCTTTATATATATATATATATGTGTGTGTGTGTGTGTGTGTGTGTGTGTGTGTGTGTGGGGATGAGTTGGTAGATATATCTACCAACATATATATATGTATACAATGATTTCACTATCACAGTGGAAAAATATAGCTATTCATGATAAGCTTAATTTGCTTTTTATGAGTAGGCAATAAATTTAAATCTTTAGTATTAACTCCATTAATTTCAAATAAACAATAACAATAACAATAACATGTTCTAGTAGTCTATTTGAGGAACTACCAACTCTAACTAATAATTATTCAAGCCATGTGATTTTTCTTTTTTTAATTGGAGGTTAATTAATTATTTCAAATGATGCTATATTTAATATGGAAATTTTTTTTTTTCTTAAACTCTATAACACTCAGATTACTCTTTTTATTTGTAAGAAAAATGATGATTTGAAATTTAATTAGCTCTATGATTTTTCTTGATCAAGCTTTAAATATCTAATACCGGAATTTAATATAAGATCTATATATTTGTTATTATTTTATTTTTTATTTTTCTTAATTATTTTTATTAAGTTTTGGATTTATTTATATTTTTTTATTAAGTTAATAATGGATCCTTCAAAAATATTTTTTTTATTATATAAAAATGTCAATTAAGAAAAAACATTGTGCATATTTTTCTAATTTAGTTTTTAGGGTGCTATTGCAACCAAGTTATCAAAAAAAAATTATAAGATACATTCGATATTTTAAAAAATAGTGTATCTTCACTCACATTTATATGAGGTTCAACTTGCATAAGTATAAATTATAACTACCGTTCATAATGTGAGTGTATGGCGCGGCGCTGAATAATTTCTGATTATCAAATTGAGGTACAATTATATAAAAATTAAAAATAGGGTATAAATATAAAAGAGTACAAAATTTGTATGTTAAGCAAAAAGAAAACTAGGTTCCATATACAATTTCAGTAGAAGATAGAATGCAATGAAGGTAGAAAATAAAGAAGAAGCAAGACAGCAGATAAATGAAAGTGACACAAAAGGATGTAGTGATTGAAATGATTTTGGACATATCCAATGAGCAAACATCAGCCAGACATTCATGCCAAAAAAAAAAAAAAACATTAGCCAGACAAATATATTTATGAGATCAATGGAAAAATATCTTTATTATGGGAAGAATTTGCATCACTTTTTTTTTTTAAAGATACATTATTAAGAAAATATATATATATATATATTAACGGAAATCAGATTTTTCTAAACCAGAAAAAAAATAAATAAATAAATAACACAGCTTTATTATCCTGAAGTACAAAAAATAAATATGGTTCACGGTTGTCCTTAAGAACAAAAAATTAAAATAATTCACCTTTTGTTTTTAAGACAGTTGGGTTGGGCAGCTAGACCTACAGGCTACCTACAACTATAAGAAAAGCCTATCGTTTGTCCTCCATCCTCTCCAATAGGGTATCTCATCTTTATTTATTTATTTATTTATTTTTGCAGAAAAAATAATCTCTGCAAATTTGTTTTATGATTTTTTTCTAATAAGTTTATGAGATAATTACTTTTAAAATTCTAAATTTTTTTCATGTAATTTTATTGTTTTGATTTTTCTAAGGAGTAGTATCTTAAAATTAAGTTATTTAAGTATGTCTATAAACCTAAAATCCATTAACGTACATAACAAGATAAGATGGGAATTAGGAAATATAAATGATGTAATTATTTTTAATTTATTTATTTAATATGTACTTGTTTGTTTTTCTTTTATTAAAAAAAATGGGAAATGAAAGAGATGAAGTGGCAGTCTCACACTCAACCAGGAAAGAACATGGTTGTAGTTGGATACACCTAACCCCAAAAAAAAAAAAAAAAAAAAAAAACTGTACTTATATTTCTTTGGACTTTGGGTGGAAGTTGAGATTTTTTTACTTTTTTTTAAATTTTTGGATATATATAAAAATAGACAAATATATACAACCAAGCAAAGATAACAAAACTACACTAATGTGGCAAACTGCCCCCACATTATCCGTTTCAGATGAGTGGAATAATAGGATTTTTTTTTTTTTTTCTTTGCCATGAAAATATTTTAGTATATGTCACAAGAGTATGAGTGTGTACAAAATTAGATAACAAAACCAAAATTTTTCAAATTTTTCAACAATCAAATTGCAGTTGTTAAATATTAAATGTATAATCCAATCCAATATTAGTAAAAATCAAATAAAATTCTAAAATCTTAACTTTATCTTTATTACCAAATCAAAATTTTATTGACAATGAGAAAACTTATTGAGTGGTTTCGTTTGATTACTTTGTAATTTACAAATATATTTTGATGTAATATAACTTTAATATGTTGTATGATATATATAAAATCATCTCTCGGCCACAAAGAGGAAAAATAAACAAAACTCATATGGACATATACATCAACAAACAATACAATAAATGAGGGAATGAAATCCTATTCACGGCACATCATAAGAATTTTTTTTTTTTTTTTTTTTTGGTATTATAAAAAGAATCTGCATTTAACCATAGATATTCAATTATCCTGGGACGTTATTCTAATTATATTAATTAGAAAATAACAAAATTGAATAATCACATTCACATAAGCAAAGCAATCGGTCCTATTATCGCACTAAGTACTAACTAAACACAAATATATTATTTTTTTTCAACGAAAATAATATATATATATCATTGAAATTGAGGGTAGTACATATCCACCTTAATTTAAATCAACAGAAAAATAATTTTTTAAATAACATTAAGTCAATGAAGAACTTAAAAAAATAATCACAAAGTCATTTACAGGAAAAATCTTGATATAGAACTCCAACATTATTTTTCAAACTAGCATGTGGCTCTGAAACCAGAAATAGGAAGAAAGAAATTCCCTAACTGATTAACAGTAAGCTTTTCGCCCTTTGATCACTCTGAATGCTTGATTAAAGCTTTAACTTAGGTAAATTTGAAATATTCCACCTTATCAAAAGATTAGGGTTGATCTTTTACTTAAAACACCAGATTTAGAGATAGATTGAAAGGAAAACCTTTAAGTTAGATTAAAGTCAAAAGACTCCATCTAAGATAGCATAAAACGCATGATTTGGAGAGAAAATGGCATAAAGCCATGAGTATGAGGAGATAAACACAAATATATTAGTTGGTACATTGAATTCTGCTGGAAATTATTTTACTTTTTCTTTTTTTGCACAAGGAAAATTATTGTACTTAGAAGATCCCATTTCCATCAATATGAAAAAGAAAATAAATTGATTTGTCACATTTGATTGTATTCGAGCTCGCCACTTTCAGCTTTTTTATTCCCTATTTTCTGTTCATCAAATCTTTATAGGTTAATAAAAAATATATATATTTAAAATTAAATAATATTAATTAATAAAAATAATATTAATAAATAAAAAATAACATTTTATTTTCAATATATATTATTTATATATATATATTATTAATATATATTTTACTAATATTATTTATATATATAATATTTTTATTTTATATTTTATTTTATTAATATTGTTATATTGAAAGCTTTATCTTTTATATCTTTTATTTTTTATTTTTAATCTCAATTTTATTTTGAAATTTAAAAAAAGTATATATATACATATATAGTCCTCATTGCTTTACATTGATGACAAATAAATTTTTATGTTCAATGGATAATTGGATATAGCGATCTGGCACTCCTAGACAGTTACAATTCTAAATTTTTAGGTCTCGCCATCAATTTTCCATGCAATTAGAAAGTACTTTTGTATTTTATAAGGGTAGTAAAAGCCCATTTCTCATGAGATTATATGTCAATATTATTGCTTTTAAATCTTAATTATAATAATATTTAGATCAAATAGCCTTACAGATATTACAAGCATGTGAAATTCTCGCTTTGCTACAGTATTTAATATTTTATATTGTTTTAAACGAAGAAAGATAATCATTAAATACACAGCATATGATATTAATTGTTATTTTCATAATATTTTCATAGTACAAAAATATCTAGAGTAATTCTTATTTTTATAATATTTACATAGTATAAAAATATCTATAGTAATTATGTATTGTATTAAGACATTTTAAAATTATTTGTCTTAATACTATAGACAATTAATCCAAAATTATATTTTATCTCAAAATATTTATTATATTAAGACATGTAAAGATTTAAGAATCTTATATTTTAATATGTTAGACATAATTAGTTCAAAAATACAAAATATTCAGGTATTTTATATATATATATATATATATATATATATATATATATATATATATATATAGACATGGACACCTAGGCTCATGAACAGTAACTAAAACATGGACTTTGGGCCGATTGCATTTCCTTTTGGTGAGTATTACATGAACAGTGACAATAGCATGGGTTTTAGTATATATAGTAATTTATAAAAGAACCATATTCTCATTGTCTCACAGAAAAGGATATTAATTTTTTCCCCCTAATAACAAAAAAAACCATGCAATCAAGCAAGAATAATGTATTTTATAATTTGTCAAGGAATAAAAATATTAATTGAGAAAAATTTTAGACAAACAAATTAAGTACATCATAAAATGTATCCATTCTTATAAACTAACTAATCTTAATAATTGTGCATTCTAAGAGAACTTTTATTTCTAACCAAACGGGATAGTATCACCTTCCTTAAGTTGTCACTTTCTCAAGTTAACTACATTCTTATAACTAACTAGGAAAATGATTCCCAATGGAAATGTTAAAATTCTGAGAACCAACACTCATTTAGAGTTGTTATATGATTCGACATTGAAGGATTTGGAATCACCATTTCAAAAAGAAGAATATTTGGTGGGATAACTACATGCCTCCACTCACATAGGATGTGGATCCCACATATAGTGAGATTCACTTATATCAGTGGAACTAATTTGATTGTTAGCGGTAGAATAAGCTCATCCTGCTAATAATTCTCTATAATTAACATTATAACATGCTAAAAATATAATTTAGAAAAAATTTCCATTGTTTTTTCCAATCATACATCATGAAAAAAAAAATGGTATTTTTGACTTCATTCTTTGATTAAAAAAAACAATATTAAAAAAAAAAAAAAGAACAATGCTCAACTTTTCATTAATGCTCTGATCTATAGTTGTCGCGAATGAAAGAATGATGAGTATTTGATAATTTAGCAAGAAAAATAACAAACTAAGGTCATTCTTCTTAAATCATGTTATGGATGAGACACTTGAAACTGCAAACCCATTTGCTGGTGTAAAGGAAGTGCATTGAAGGTTACCGATTCTGTTTCTTCGGAGAGAATGTGGATCTATTCCTGCCTTGTGAGCTGCAATAACACCAATTGCTTCCCAATAGTTTGAGACCATGACCTGCAAGAGAATTCCACTTTTGCTTAGTTTTGAAACAATCATAATATCTTGATAATCTGGTTAAAGAAATTAACAAGAGTAAATGACTCCCAATAATCAATGCAGTGAAGTTAGATGCATATTGGGTGCAAGTAGACTGTTGGCTGTAATTGTAACATTAAGAAACAATTTTCATTTTAGCCCTATAGGTTGTGATCTTGCTTATCCCTATGGTACTTGTTCTTGTTTTGTCCAAAAATCCTGTAAAATGCTATAGAAGTTCTAGCCTGAAATGTAGTATTCAATTGTCCTCTAATCAAACAAAAGTTCCTAAAAATATTTTTAAGATACATATAACCATGTACATGCATTCAATTGTCCTCTAGCCTGAAATGTAGTATTCAATGTAGTACTTGCATACTTGTTTGTTTGTTTTATAAAAGCCTATGCTACGACTGCAAGGTAGAGTGGAAAAATAATAACAAGGACAAAAGATAATGGAGGCTAATAGAAGTACCACTTCCACCTGTTTTTCTTAAAATATGCCTAATCCATGGTCAGTCATTCCGAAAAGCAGGTTCAGCAATGTTTTCAAATAAAATTATGAGATAGACATTGAAAGATAAACACACTTGAAAACAACAAATGTTTGGTATCAATTTGCTCGTCTTTGTGAAGACATCAGGGAAGAAAAAAGTTCAAATAATTCTGAAGGCCATAAATGTTAGCAACTCTAAAACAAGCAAAAGAACATGATTAAAGTGAATGATTGTTCAAATGATTCAACCCATACCGCTTCAATCCCAAGTTTATCTGGTGTACTGTTGAGAACTGTATCATTTTCCTCCACAGTAATTATGAGTGGCTGAAAAGTAAAACCATCAGTTTGATTATAAGTATCAGTAGCCAAGTAAAAATTGCTCATGGGTCTGAATTATGGACACTGCAAGGTAGACCAGATGGGATTAAGCCAAAATGCTGTTATGCAGAACTCCATTTACAAGAATTGACCAAAATTCTTTATAAGCAAAGAGAAATCTGATGACGGTCATGATTTTGAATTTCTACCTTGTTTTGTTTATTTCTTGCAAAAGCAAGAGCACCCTCTCCACCACAAGCATCTACAGGAAGAACAACACTATCAACATCACTGGCTAATAGGCAACCCTTCTCTGAGAACTGGGAGTTATTTATCAAATACTGTGGTGCTTTACTTAGCCCAGCAAGTACACAGGGCAAGAAAGTGTATCCAATCTGTTGAAAAGGACTTTGAATCAAAATGCATATAAGAGAGAGAGAGAGGAAACAAACAAAACATTAAACTGCATAAGATTAGATATGACATACACATCCAATGAATACATGAGAAGGTTGTGTATTTTTTTGTTCAGTGCTCCACTAGCAAAATGATAGCATAAACTTCTAATATGTTCCACTGTACCTATGTGCATTTATTTTCCTAATTTTACCATATAAAACCTCTATGGTTCCAATTAGGCTTCGTCTGTTCATTGGGAAACAATGCCAGGAAAACAAGGGTATTCTCATAGTTGAATGAGGCTGCTGATCATTGTGATCATAATATTGATTGGTTGTAAGTAGGACTATACACCTAAATTACAATGATGAGAAAAATAAATACACGCTTCCAACAGTTTGAAGAGGTCAAAATTTGTTTCAACAAATAGTTTGCATCACTCTTCAGCAATTGCAACAAATTTGACAAATTCCAAACACATCCACCCCCCCCCCCCCCCCCACACACACACAAAAAAAAAAAAAAGCTTTTCTCCTTTTTCTTTTGTTTAAATGAAATGCTTATCATTGGCTACAACATGAGAATTTTCATAGTCAATTAAAAAATGACACATTATGAAATCTCACACTTTCTAAAATCTTCTCCTGAAACTCTGTCTATCCCGGCCTGTCATTGCTTATGAAATTCAACTCCTGTGGCAACCTAAATGTTCAAATACAACCTAGAATTCATGCACTCACACACATAGCAACATAGATCCACTCCTAAATTTCAGTTGCCACTACATTTTTGTTTAAGTTCACAAACCTCCTCAGCAGCTGATTTGGGACAAAGAGATGGGGTCAAGGGAAATGGCTGCATCGCAGGAGCATGCGCACAAGGAATCTGGAATTCCTTCACCATTAGATGACTTATAACTGCTTCTACTCCTGCCAATACATCTATCCCCTGCAGCCAAAAAAATAGGGAAAAAAATATAAGGAAAATAACTACAAGCAGCTGATCATGATGTCAAGTTCTTTATTTTAACTGAATAAGTGAAAAAGAAAAAAAAGAAGAAGAAGAAGAAGAAGCAATTCTGTATCTGAAAATACACAAAAAATAAAAACTGCATACAGGATCGATAAAACTTCTTGTGTTCAGGGCGTAAGAGCAAGGGTCGGATGAGAAGATAATCAACAACCATGGTGTTAGGATTCCATTAATTTTAGGGATTTGACATTAGTCTTTATTTTCCTATTTATGTTAGGAGTCCTTTAATTATGCTAATTTTATTTATTTCCTTTGTTAGAAATCCTAGTCCTAGTTGACTAAGGATTAAATAACTCTATATATATGTAATACCTTTTCCTATTTTTCTTAAGGAATAAAATACAGTTCAAAGCCTTTGGCCAATTAGGAGGTTGATCCCCTCAAAGCAATCAAATCCCTATCTCTCTTGTTCTTAGTTTTTTTTGTAATTTTTCCTAATTCATCAATAAAACCCTAGGGTTTTATCACATGGATACGATTTAAAATCAATCATCAGGTTTTTTTTTTCATTGGATGAGCTACACAATAAGGGGTAGCTTTTACCAATCATTTGAACTTCAATCCTCCACCTCTCCCTGAAAACCCCCCACCCACCCAGTAGGGTTCGAATTTGAAACCTCTCGATAGAGATCTAAAGCTTTTACCACTGGAAGTCCCCTAGGAGACAAAAAACAAAAACAAGTATGACAGAGGCTTCTCTCAGTACTAGAAGAACTATTAGAGAAATGAATCTGGAAAATGCTAATATGGGCTCCTAAATTTAGTTCCTTATAGACATTACTTTCCTTTCCCATATTCTTTCCAAAAACCAAACAGTGAAAAGAAATCAAATCAGGTAAAACCAAGGTAACAATCCGGAAATTCAATTCTGATTGAAAAACTACCATTGCCCATATAAGACTTGAAAATGTACAAAGTAGACAGGAAGAAAAATCAGTATGACGAAGCAAGGCAGCAGCAACAATATTATATTTGCTTAATTGAATTATATTTATATACCAATTCACTGTTTAAAAGATTGTAATGATTTGAAAATACTTGGCATTGAGGCACTTAATGAAAAGCTGGGGCACAATTAAAGGCCTTTCAAGAGCAGTTTTTCATAAATTTTTTGGAATCCAATTTCATACACACAATACATCCAAAACCGTATAGTTGAATAATAGTATGGTAACATCTAAAACGGAATTTTCATACCATTCCCTGACGATAATCATCACCATCTTTGACATCATCATCTGGAAAACGTCCAACCACGGCAATAGCATTCACCTGAGATCGATTAACTAAAGTCTGCACAGCTCGTAACAGTGAAGCAGGATTTTTAATCCTGCCAGTTGATTGCCCACTCTTTGGATCAACCCATTTTTCCACCTGTAATAAAGAATGAGCTTTAAGCTCTTGCAATCATATTGGTCAAAAGATTAGTATTATTTTCTTTTTGCTAGGTAACACATAATTTCAGATATTAATTATATATATATATATATATACACAAAACAACACAAATACTGACTTCCTTAGAGAAGTGACAGAGGTTAGAATTGCCATTGTATAGTGAAAGTATTAAACAAATAGAAAGATGGTAATGTATGTATAGTATACATCAATGTTTAATTATCATCAATTGGACAAACCAAATCTCAAATGGTCATGACTATTCCATCCAACAAATGGTTCAACTAATTTTGGAATGGAAATTTGATTTCCAAATACCCAAACTAAAGTATTCAACAGCATAAATCTTTGTAATCCCGTGGACCCAAAGGAAAATAAAAACAATTGTACCTCTAATGGGGTATCAGTGACAATATACTCCACAACAGGCAATCCAAGGGAAGCTCTAGTGGCATCAGCAACTTGCAAATGGCGAATTCGAAGCTCTTCCTCTATTCCATTATCAAGAACCAATCCTACCTACTTCAAATCACATGTCCAATAGATGATAACAAACTAATCAGCAATTAGCCCAATCTAATACAAAATAAAAACAAAATTAAACATTACATATACCTTATTTTGGTGAACAGGCTGAAGAGCCCATAAACCTTGTGCAAAACGGTCAAGAGCATAACCTTCAACATATAATACATTAGGCATAGGCCAGTAAAGCATTGCAGCATTAAGCACCTGTGAAGTATTTTCAAAGCAAATATGTAATAAAAAAAAATACTTAAAAACACAAATTCTATATTTCAAATAAAAAATGAACATACATTAGGATGAGTGATAAGGCAATCTACAACTGAAGATAAAGCACGAGCAACCGGTAAAGCATCGCCGGCGAATCCACCAATGGCGGCTCCCACTCCAGTCGGGACTATCATTACACTCGTGTACTCCCTTCTGCACTGAATCCCTCCCCAAAAAAAAAAAAAAAAAAAAAATCAGACTAATTTAATTTACAGTTCTTCACTGAGATTATATATGAGTATGAGTGACAGTAAACTTTACCTTGCTTGAATAGTGAGGAGCGAAACAGGAAAGCTTTGGTCGAGTGGACGGTTGTGATTTGGTGGTTAATGGAAGGAATGGACGGTTGTGATGGAATGTTATTGCCATTGTCGGGTAAGGTGGTTTGTTGTTGGAGTGCTGGTTTAAGGCTGTTTTGGCTGTGAAGATATTTTACTTGACGATTTTGTCCTTCTTATCATTTTATGCAAGGAGGAGGCCCAGTGGATGAGGCTCTGGATATTGGGCCACTCTGTAGAAGTTTCTAAGCCCAATTTTGGTTTTTATTATTTTGTTGGGCTATTGGGCCTTTAAAAGGCATGTTTTCTTTTAATAAAAACTAGCTTTTCTTTAACACAAACAATTCCACATGAATTATTTTATTCATATAAGAAAATGACTAATAATTAAGAAGAAATTACACAATATACGGTATTTTTTATAATTATTTCTTTTTATATATTTTTACGATGGTACATTATCTTTTTTATATATATATATTTTTTTATTATTTTATGTTTTTTATTTTTTCATTCTCTTTCACTCTTTGACTTTTGTTTTTATACGTTTTTTTTTCATTGCTCTCTTTATTTATAGCCACGATCTATTTTTTTTTTTGTAAGATATTATTTTTGTATAATGGTTTTGTATGGTGGTAGTTAACGATGAGAGGCTAGATGGTGGCTAATGATGGTGGTGGGTGATTCTCTCTCTCTCTCTCTCTCTCTCTCTCTGTATTTTCTTTCTTGTTAATGTGAAAATACAAATGTACATATCAATAGTCAAAAGAACTCACCCACCATCACCTAATTTGTAGACTTAATTAACACCTCCATGTGCAGCTCTCTGTAGACTTAGTTAACCCCTCCATGTACAGCCTTCAATCAAGCCTTCATTAAAGGCATTGGAGCTCTATAAATACCATACTTGTTCTCTTGTAAAATACACAAATCAATATACAAATCATTCCATTTCTGTCTCTGTTTCTTGTAACATGATATCAGAGCCCATGTTTATTAAAACCAAAATTCTAGCCTCTGAAAAATCACAAAATTAGTTTATTCTCTATTTTTTTTTTTAGTCTCCAAATTCTGCCCAAATTCGCCTCTCCATGCACACGTCAAATATTTTTTCTGAACACACCATCAAAAAGCCCTTGAAAATATAAGAATTCTAAAACAAACCTCGCCAGAAACGGATCATCCACGCGCCGTCTGAAGATCTGAGAGTGGGATTCACTCTCTCCACGCGATCCACGCGCCAGCCAGAGGTTGAAGACGACCCACGTGGTGCCACGTCACCGCCACGTCAGCAACATCTGTCCAGTCAGTGCCACGTCATCCATTCAGCTCCTGCCACGTCAGCATATAACCGACCGTCTGCCACGTGTCAGTCCCGACACTGTACAAATAAAATTCTGCCACGTGTCGTCACGTCAGTCAGTGGGTCCCGTCCGCTCCATTTCCCTGTCCGACCCGATCCGCGCGACGGGTCGAGCCAATCCGATTTTCTGTTCAGCCGCTGACCGAACCGGTTCAGTATCCTTTGACTGACCGGTTCGACCTTTTCCTGATCGATTCTTAAAAAAACCAAATCGATTCTTGAATTTTTTGGGCCTTCTGAATCCATTTTTGGTGTCTGTTTTTTCAAATTTTGACTATGTGAATTGATTCCAATTAATAATCCTTAAAATGGAGAAAACGGATATTTCCAAACCAATTGCAACAGTTTTAAACGAATCTAACTATAATTTATGGGTTCAAGGAATGAAAAGTTTCTTGATTAGTCGCAAACTCTGGCACATTATCACTGGAGATATTACTATACCAATCAAAGCACCAGATGAATCTGATGTAAAATTTACCGATCGCCTCGAAGATTGGGATAACAAAAATCATCAGATCATCACATGATTCCGTAATACATTTGTTCCAGCCATTCACATTCAGTTTGTTCAATATGACACTGGAAAATTCATTTGGGATTTCTTAGCAAACCGATATCAAACTACTAGTCTTGCACACTATTTTCAACTGTGGACCACTCTCCACAATCTCAAACAAGAATCTGGTCAGTCTGTAAATGACTTTCTTGCTCAAGTTCAACCGATCTGGAATCAGTTATCCTAAGCCAAGATCAGTGAAGACCATCTTCATTTGATTCAAGTTCTTATGGCTCTTCGACCTGATTATGAAGCTGTTTGCGCCTCTCTGCTACATCGGCATCCTCTTCCCACCTTAGATACAGCTATCCAAGAAATTATCTTTGAGGAGACTCGACTTGGTCTGGGAAAACAACCAAACTCTGAAATGGCTCTTGCCACTACTCGGCCTTCAAATTCGAGATTTGGCAGTCAACTCTGTAAGAACTGTAATCTACCTGGTCATAGTTTTGCTAACTGCCCAACTGTAAAATGTAGATATTGTCATGGTCATGGTCACATTCTTGAGCATTGTCCAACTCACCCTCCGCGACCAAAGAATGGATTTTCTAAATCCAAAAATTTCTCCAAATCTGGATCCACCTCAATCACTGCTACTGCCACAGAAGAGTCATCTGGCATCACAATAGGTGATCTTAAGGCTTTACTCAAACATGTTATCTCTTCTAATCAATCTGCTGCCATGTCTGTCACTCCAAGTAATTCTCATTGGGTTTTCGACTCTGCATGCTGTAATCATATGACCTCTGATGTTAATCTCTTATCTCCCGCCAAACCTACCTCTCCCTTACCACCCATACACACAGCAAATGGAGATAAGATGCACATCACTCATATTGGCCATACATCTACCCCCAATCTTAATCTCTCTGACACCTACTGTATTCCTGATCTATCACTCAATCTTATCTCTATTGGTCAGTTATGTGAAAAATGACTAAAAGTTATTTTTTCTCCTTCTGGTTGTCAGGTCCAAGATCCGCAAACGGAAAAGACTCTTAGGACGGGTCGCAGAGTGGGTCAATTATTTGAGCTTGTATCTCTTCATCTTCCACAACGACTTGTGTCAGCTGCTACTACTACTACCACTTCTTCCAGCCACCAATGGCATCTTCGCCTTGGTCATGCTTCCGCTAGTAAACTTCAGTCTTTAATTTCTCGTGGATTGTTGGGATCTACGAAGTTTGAGTCTTTTAAGTGTCTCGATTGTCAACTTGCCAAACAACCTGCATTATCTTTTAATAATAATAATTCTATTTCTGATACTCCGTTTGATTTAATTCATTCCGATATTTGGGGACCTTCCTCTATATCTACTATAAATGGTTACCGCTATTTTGTCTTATTTATTGATGATTATTCTATGTTTACTTAGATTTATTTTTTGAAAAATCGGTCTGAGTTACCTCAAATCTATATTACATTTGCAAATATGATCAAAACTCAGTTTTTTAGAACCATTAAAACTTTTCGAACAGACAATGCTATGGAATATAAAGATTCTTCTTTACTTACTTATCTTACTCAACAAGGCACAGTCATTCAGCATTCTTGTCCTCATACTTCTCAACAAAATGGTCGTGTTGAACGAAAGCATCGTCACATTTTAGACTCTGTTCGTACACTTCTCATCTCTGCCTCATGTCCAGAAAAATTTTGGGGAGAAGCAGCTCTCACTACAGTTTATAACATTAATCGGATCCCTACTTTAGTTCTCCAAAATTTATCTCCTTTTGAAAAATTGTATGGAAAAATTCTTGATTATAAAATGCATAAACATTTTGGTTGTGCCTGTTTTGTTCTTCTGCAACCCCATGAACATAAAAAAATTGGAAACTCGTGCTCGTCTATGTTATTTTCTGGGATATGGGATTGAACACAAGGGATATCGTTGTTGGGATCCTATTTCTCATAAATTACGCATTTCTCGTCACGTTACTTTTTGGGAAACAACAATGTTCTCCACTCTTTCTAAGTTTCACAATTCTATTACTACTAACTCCTACTTTTTTACAGATTCTTCTAAAGAGTTATTTCCTTGTTCTGATTTCGATACTCTCTCAACTGATACATGCCCACCTGCACCTGTTCTTCATCAATCCACTCGGGTAAGAGAAACTCCTAGTTACCTTAGAGATTATCACTGTTATTCTGTTATTGCCACCCTTCATGAGCCTCACTCTTATCGTGAGGCCAGTACTGACCCTCTTTAGCAGCAAACTATGACTGAAGAAATCCAAGCCCTGGAGCAAACTCATACTTGGGATCTCGTTGATCTTCCTCCAACAAAGACACCAATCGGCTGTAAATGGATTTATAAAATCAAGACTCATTCTGACGACCCTGTTGAACGTTATAAAGCTCGATTAGTGGCCAAGGGTTATAATCAAGAATATGGAATAGTTTATGAAGAAACATTTGCTCCAGTTGCCAGACTAACATATGTTCGCAGTCTATTATCCATTGTTGCTGTTCGAAAATAGAAACTTTTTCATATGGATATCAAAAATGCTTTTCTGAATGGTGAATTATCTAAAGAAGTTTATATGAAACCTCCTCCTGGATATTCTACTCATAAAGTTTGCAAATTTCGGCGAGCTCTGTATGAATTAAAACAAGCTCCTCGGGCATGGTTTGCCAAATTCAGTTCAACCCTTACTCAATTTGGTTTTGTCCCTAGTAAATATGATTCCGCACTATTTATTCGTCACAGTGACCATGGCATTGTCATATTGTTACTTTATGTTGATGATATGATCATAACAGGTAGTGATACATCTGGCATTTCAGAAGTGCAACGTTATCTTCATCAATATTTTGAAATGAAGGATCTTGGTTCTCTCAGTTATTTTTTGGGTCTTGAAGTTTCTCATAATTCTCAAGGATATTATCTGTCTCAAGCAAAGTATGCCTCTGATCTACTTTCTCGAGCATGTCTTACTGACAGTAAAACGGTATCAACTCCTTTAGAGCTCAATTGCAAACTCACTGCTCTAGATGGTACTCCTATTGACAATCCTACTCTGTATCGCCAACTAGTCGGGAGTTTGGTTTATCTCACTGTCACTAGACCTAACATCTCTTATGCTGTTTATTTGGTCAGTCAATTCATGACTGCTCCTCGCTCATCTCACTTTGCTGCAGTAACTCGGATTCTATGATACATTAAAGGAACTTTGTTTCATGGTTTACACTTCTCTGCTAACTCTTCTTTGGAGTTATCTGAATATTCTGATGCTGACTGGGCTGGTGATCCAATGGATCGTCGTTCTACTACAAGTTATTATTATTATTATTATTTTTGTGATTCTCTCATTTCCTAGCGTAGCAAAAAGCAAACTATTGTTGTTGGATCTAGCACCGAGTCCGAGTATCGCGCTCTTGCTGATGCGACATCTGAATTACTTTGTTTACGATGGTTACTCACTGATATGGGTATCACACACTTTTCTGCAACTACACTCCACTGTGACAATAGAAGTGCAATACAAATCTCTCACAATGATGTTTTTCATGAACGAACAAAACACATTGAAATCGACTGTCACTTTGTTCGCCACCATGTCACTCAAGACACAATAATATTGCATTATGTCTCCTCTGCTAATCAAATAGCTGATATCTTCACGAAAATACATCTTCCCACTCATTTTCAAGATCTTCTTAGCAAAGTCAAGCTGGCATCAACTATACCACCTTAAGTTTGAGAGGAAAAGGGGGGGGGGGGGGTGTTAATGTGAAAATACAAATGTACATATCAATAGTCAAAAGAACTCACCCACCATCACCTAATTTGTGGACTTAATTAACACCTCCATGTGCAGCTCTTTGTAGATTAGTTAACCCTTCCTTATACAGCCTTCAATCAAGCCTTCATTAAAGGCATTGGAGCTCTATAAATACCATACTTGTTCTCTTGTAAAATCAATATACAAATCATTCCATTTTTGTCTCTATTTCTTGTAACACTTCTTTTTTTTTCTTTTCTTTTTTTTTTTTTTTTTGGTCTTCACCAACCTAAAAGGGAAGTCTCTAGACTTCTTTCTTTTATTATTGTTGTTGTTGTTGTTGTGTTAAGGCATGCACTCATATGGCCTATACCGCATGCTATACTATTTTCATCATTACTATCCTATATATATATATATATATATATATTATTGTAAAATAAAAGAGAAAATTATAGAGAGAGAATAAAGAGAGTAAAAGAATAATAAAAAAATAATATATGTATTACTTTATTAATGTCGAGAAATGTGTCATCAAAATAAATTATGAGTCTCCTCTGTAAACTCATTTTGAGGTGGTATTATTGGTACATACACGGTACAATAAAAAAATCGCAGTTGAGAAATATTAGGCTCATGTCCATGTACAAGTTGTAAGGGAGAGTATGTATTATATGCATAATGGCATGTAATACCAAACATTCAAGGTTTAATTATTGAACTACAAATTCAACGTTTGAACTAGAGGTTCAACACAACATGTTTTTCATGTATATTGAGGATAAAACAATAATGAAATTAGTCATAGATTATAATAAAAAATAATATGGATAAACAACTTATCGATATAATCCAACAAAACAATAAAAATAATAATAAAAATGTAAAATCTTAGTTGATTACTCATTCAAGGAGTCTATATATTGAGTTGAGTTGTGTCCTCTATGTAAGTTATTTTTCTTCCAGAGTTCTCTTAATCTACCAAATGCACTTTATTCTTGAATTTTGACTTTTGGTTATCTACAGCATCCACTTCAAGGGCTGATGTTGTACCAGTGGGCCTAACTTAATGATTTATTATTAACAATTCATTGTTCTTTTCAACAACTAGAAGACAAGCAATAAGTTCATAATATTTTGTAAACTTTCGCTCTCTATACTGCTGCTACATGAACATGTTAGAGACATGAAAAGTAATATATATCTTTTACAGCATATCATAATTTATAACTTTATCACCACAATTTCAGTTGTGAAGTGATTCTAAATATAACTGAATTGTATTATGAAACAAACTTAAGATCTTGTAGGTGTAGATTTAACTATTCATATTGAGCTTGTGGTAAGATCACAATATTCAAGTGATCATATTGATCTTTTAAGACTCTTCTAGATAACACAAAGAACCTTAACAATAAGATATTCATCTTTTAAATCATCACTTAAATGAGGTCTAAGTAGGATCATAGCCATTGCTTTGTTTTAGTTTGATGTTATATATATTTATTTCATTAATAGTTTTACCCAGCTCGTTAGCATCCAAATATATTTCAACATCAGTTCACGTTAAATAATTACTTCCATTGAATTCAAGAGCATATACCAAAATATAAGAATATCAACCAAACTTTAATTCACTTTATTTATTTAAATAACTTAATTCACATATATTTCAAATATATGCAAACAAACCAATAAAAAAAAACTAATATTTAATTTAATAAACATTAAATTCATAATTTATCATATCAAGGAAAGGTAAACACTAATTGTGCTCCTCTATACCAACATAAATATAGACAACTTATTATTATCCTTTTAATTGAAGATCAATACTCAAACAAATTATACTTTTAGAATAAAATCAATCACTAATTTCTATATATATTCACAATCTTATCAATTAATGAATTGAAATTAATAATAATAAGAAGAAAATAATATATCCCTTTCATTAGTAGTAATAAATAATTATTACTAAATGGCTTTAAAAAAATCTCAAAAGAGGAAAAAATTCAAGCTCACCACACATATTTCAAAAACATATTTATCAGGTCAATGAGAAAATAAATTAATATTTAATTTAATAAAAATATTGAATTCATTAAAATTTGATCCTTAATATCAATGGACACATTGTGACTATAGAAAAATTAGAATTCAATTAAGTATCAAATTTCATGTAGATACAGAAAAATAAATTAATAATTAAATACTCTTCAAATTTTCATGAGAAAGATGAATATGACATTATCAAATAAATATGTGAATGATTACCGATAAGTTTATTTGATGAACATTCATGAATTTATTATTTCAATTAATAAAACCAAAAGAAACATTTTTTTTTATATAAAAATATTTGATTCACGGCCCTTGTAAAATTATAATTCATTAAAGAATTAATAACACACTTAAAATCGAAAAGTTTCATGAACAAACACTATGCATTAAATATTAAAATAATAATAAAATATTATTATTGAACAAAACTTAATATGCACGTGAGTAATAAATAATTATAAATAACTATTTCATCAAATTGCAAACTTCCATCTATGACTAAGATCAATGCACAACTCCTTCATCAGATGAAGGAACTGGTCCACAGTGCAGAAATGTGCACAAAGAAACCAAGAGAGAACAAGTCCTATATTTATATATATATTTTTAAATCCAATCTCCTTTATTGTTCTTGTCCCTTTAATCATACAAACAATAATCGTATACAAAATAAATAAAAAAATTGACGGTAAAAACAAACAATAATCGTGTACAAACATATACCTTTTCAATCATAGAGTTGATATGTATAAAACAGTTATTTATATATAGGGTTAATTGATATGAATTTCACGGTGAACATAATTATTTATCCTAAATTATTTAAGGTTTTAAACTCATGCATAAAAATAAATTCTAATACTATATGTAATATAAAATAAGAATATTGATAAAGGACAAAAAATACCGAACTAAATCATAATTATAATGGGTCAAGCCCAGCTGCCTAATCTACCTAAAATCCGAATATTAGAAGGATAAGGTCAAGCTAACATGCAAATAGTCATCTTAATCCAAACTGGTCAAGGAAATCCATACTCAACTCATATAAGGATCTATCTCTTATAAATACCTCAAAGATTAAACTTCACAGGTATGAGCACTAATTCGATAACTTGAATTATTTCAATTACATTATCTCTCAAACAATTACTGACTTAAGCATCGGAGTTTCTCCCGGGAGTCAGCCCTTAGGAGCCATTGACTCGCCTTTTCTCTATTTACAGATTCTATCTCTTCGAGGGACCCACAATCAATAATATTTGGTGAAATTAGACTCATCAAATTGGCGCCGTCTGTGGGGAACGGCACAAGAAAGCTATGTTCCTACTTTTATATTTCATCCGAAAATAATTATTCCGGTCATTGCAATCTCTGTTTCATTGAATCTGAGATCCAACCAAAGAAGAATGGCTCAATCAGGAGATAATAATAACCGGGAAAGCCTTCCCAGAAGTTTCCAAATCCACCCAGGGGTGGAAAATCAAGCTGAAACTCATATCACTCCG